>JACSCI010000159.1:33800-53407 GCA_016801065.1 Sceloporus tristichus | reverse complement strand
TGTGTGTATATATATATATATATATATATATATATATATATATGATCCAACATATATGTGTACATGTGCTTGCATCTCTCGCTCTCTCTCTCTATCTCTCTCTCTCTATATATATATGCATGTGTATCTCTCTCTCTCTCTTTCTCTCTCTCTATATATATATGTGTCAGGGATGATGGGAGTTGTGGCTCTTCTCCTGGCCTGGAACTCACCACCTGGTTGTGCACCACGCTGACCAGTTTTGGCCAGTTGTTGAATCTTGGCAAGAGTTGCAGAGATCAGGCTGAAGACCCTGACAAACTCTTCCAGCCTTCTCACTCTTGCCTCCACAGAAGTCTTCACCCTTCTTCACCAGGGTCCTGCTGGTTCTTGTAGTATCACCCAAGACACCAGACAACACAGTAGTCTTATATAAAAGATCTACTTTAATCTACTATATACACAGCTCCACTCTCTCCATACAACACTATCCACACAACTCACTACTATCCACTACTACCCACAACTACCCACACTTTACATTGGGATCCATAGTCATAGTTATAGTCAACTCAAGGCACCACCTACTGTGGCCTGTTCCCACCCAGTAGGCGTGTACAATATTCTCATTGGTTCATCATGTTCAACCCACAATTGGAGATTTCATCATCTCAGCCTTGGCTACTTAACCATTATCAGGTGTATCCAATTTATCACTATGCTCTTCTTGTCCTTGGCACTTTGGGCCTGTTAATTGCATTACTAATCTCACCTGTGTGATTCTCTATTGGCTTCTGCTGAGTCACTCTGACTCTCACATATATCTTTTATTTCTCTACTGTATGTCCCATGTGGCTTTTTCCTTGACAATATGTGCGTGTGTATCTATGTATCTATGGATAATGTATGCAAGATCTATAGACTTGAAACATTCCATATGTGTGTGTGTGTGTGTGTGTGTAGGCTCTTAAAAGTATAAGTCTGAGTGCACTTATAGAGATGCCTCCACATACACACATATATACACATATGTACAGATGTATATGCACAAACACACATGCCACATCCATCTGTTGTTGTCCGTTCTTCTGGTCCGTTGTTCCAGGTGATGCTGGAGAAGAGGCCCTGCCTCCAACGGAACCAGAGGCTGCAGGAGATGACCAACCCCCCATATTTTAAACCAAACCTTACAGCTGGCAGTGGATGAGAACTCCAAAGCCTGTCTCTTATAGTGGAATCGTAATGGGTTAACAAAGGAAGTGTGTCCCCACTGCTTGGTTAGTTCTCTTTCTGCTTTCAGGGATCAGTGCAGAAGCTCCAGAAGGTGAAATGAGAGATCACACAACTGTCACCAATCTAGGTGTTCTTCTTTACATCCAGAGTGGTGAGTAAATACAGAATTGGACTATAAAACTTTTAATCAGACACATAAGAGACCAGATCTGGGTTCAAACACTTTGTATGTAACATTTATTCTAACATTGGGGACATTCATTCTACTATATTACATATCAAGAGGTCTTAAATCATGCAGACATTCATACAATGCTCATGCACACAAATCTTCCTAGCGGTCGGTCAGTTTTCTGAAAGAGTGATGGGTGCCAGTTCCAGCTGATTTTGGCACACTAGCACCATGGTTTTGAAGATTCCTTTGTACTTTTTAATATGTGCATCATTTTTACTGATGAGTGACTTCTTGTTCCCATTCCGTTCTTGTTATGGTGCTCTTTACGTCAAGTTGTGTTATACACAGTCCATTCTGCTTTTAGTACATTCGGTTTCATGCCCTTGCATTACGGTGTCTTTATTTTTTGCACATTCCTTTTTGACTCAGCGGTTTGAGCTTTTCTTGCTTCTCTGTGCCAGATCCTTCCTCTCATACTTCATCTTCTAATTCTGTCACATTCACACATAACACACCTACCCACCATGCTATGTCTTCCTGTATGGCAGGGGCTTGGACTAGAAGGTGCTTGTGGTGCCGTACAAAGCCAGAATCCTATAAATCCATACTTTGTCATCCTGTGGGTCGGGGGTTGGAATACATGGGTCCTGTGGTCCATTCTTATTTTATAATTCTATAAAAAAATAAAAACAACTACAACAATAACAATAACACAACAACATACAAAAATCAATAACTGTATGAACAGACAACCCTTACAAACAAAATCACAAGGACTTTCTCTTATCACCAATGCACTGAAAATATTTTTCTTGTAATACTTCTTAACAAAAACAGTGTTAGTTCACTGCTGGCATTTATGTGGTTTCTCTCCTGCATGGACTCTCTGATGTATCATTATGTATGACTTTGAAGAGAAACGTTTCCCACAATGCTGGCATTTGAATGGCTTCTCTCCGGTGTGGACTCTCTGATGTTTCACTAGGATTGACTTCCGAGAGAAACCTTTCCCACAATGCTGGCATTTGTATGGTTTCTCTCCTGTGTGGACTCTCTGATGTATCACTAGGTTTGACTTCCGAGAGAAACCTTTCCCACAATGCTGGCATTTGTATGGCTTCACTCCTGTGTGGATTCTCAGATGTGTCACTAGGTATGACTTACAAGAAAAACATTTCCCACAATGCTGGCATTTGTGTGGCTTCTCTCCTGTGTGGACTCTCTGATGTATCATTATGTATGACTTCGAGGAAAAACCTTTCCCACAATGCTGGCATTTGTATGGATTCTCTCCTGTGTGCACTCTTTGATGTCTCAGGAGGCTTGACTTCTGAGAGAAACATTTCCCACAATGCTGGCATTTGTGTGGCTTCTCTCCGGTGTGGACTCTGTGATGCATCATTACGTATGACTTCGAAGAAAAACCTTTCCCACAATGCTGGCATTTGAATGGCTTCACTCCTGTGTGGATTCTCAGATGTATCAGGAGGCTTGACTTCAGATAAAAACCTTTCCCACAATGCTGGCATTTGTATGGCTTCTCTCCTGTATGGACTCTCTGATGTCTCATTAGTTTTAACTTTGAAGGAAAACATTTCCCACAGTGCTGGCATTTATGTGGCCTCTCACATGTATGGACTCTCTCAAGACTGACATGTTCTTCTGGAAAAAAAAAGAACAATGATAGACAAGAGTGACTCTCAGAATTAAGAGAGGAATGTGTTACCCCAAGATTTAGCCACCTGTTAACCCTTCCCTATTTGATATAAAATTAAAAAAGTTGTAGTGGGTGACCTGAGCATGACTCTGCTGCAGATGCCCATTTTTGCAGGTATGGATCTCTACTCATAGGAAGTAGCAAAGAAGAGATTGTAGGAGAACCTGCCTTGAGAAAATGAGTGGATTTAGCTGCATGATCCATTTATGTCTGTAGAGGGTGAAGGGGTTATGGCTAAGGAATGGGACTGGAAGGAAATAGTCAGAAAAAGGCTCTGAGAATCAGTGTGCTAATCCCTTTTGTCTGAGGTACTTGCCCCAATAATGATGATGATGATGATTTATTTATTTATAGCCTGCCCAATCACAAGGAATCTGAGCGGGTTACAACAATAAAAATAAAGAGAATAAAATAGAATACAAAAATAAATAAAATACAGTAAAATAAAACAGAGCGGCGTGAGTTACAGTAAAATTCACAGTTAGGCCTGATGTAAATTGGGCCTGTCTTTTTCACTCCCTCCCAGGTCTGATGATGACAGTTGGGGCGGAGGGAGGGCTCTTCTTTTTGAGGCCAGAATATAATTTCAATTAAGTTTAATTGAATTCTTCTCATTAATTTAAGAGAAGAATTGGTGGACAGAGTGAAGTAAGTCACAGTAAATGGGGAGAGGTTAAACCAAGTCCTCATTGCATTAAATTTGGTTTCAGACCATTCTTTCCTCACCCAGGAAATATTCTAAAGCAATTTAAACCTTTTCGTACCCTCAGTTTCTGCCACTAAGCAACAACTGCAGCATAAATATCTGCTCCTAGTGGCTGTTCTTCAGCCTCAGTCCAGTTGCAGCCAGACACTCTGCTCCCTATTGCATGGGGTAAGAAAGCCAGGTTACCTTCCCAAAGAGAATTTTAATTCGGGCTATGTCCAGGTCCAATCATATGTAAATCACTGCTGAATCTATTGGCCAAATCCATCCCAGATGTAGCCTGGGTCCGAGGCATGCTCGGCCATCCCCCCCCCCTTTTTAAGCGGAAGCTTCCAATATTAATAAAATGAAGTGCTGCAGGGATTCGGGCTGAATCCAGGATGGATTTGGCTGGTGGATTCAGCGGAGATTCACATATGATAGGACCAAGATGCAGCCCGAATCAGAATTCAATTCAGAAAAGGTAAACTGGCTTTTTTTATCCCATGCGATAGGGTCCTCTGTCCGTTTACATGGCTAAGCACCTCAATACACTCTCCAATCCCACTTGCCATGGGAGCTACTGACTTCTCTCCCCATTCCAGATTCTCAGCAACTGGGATTGAGATCCATCCAGGCAACATATTACCATTAGAAAAGTCTTACTTTTATTCACCACTCCCACCTTTGTTACCTAATTCTCTGTGTGCATGTGTGTGCATTTTGCCTTTCAAATGCCTCTGGAGTTCTATGTGATTGCAGACCTGCTATAGCTTTGCTGTATCCTGAGGTCACTGTTGCCCCAATCAAACTATATCTCCCCTTTGAGCTAAGTATCTAATTCCCCTAAAAGCATAGCACTTGCAGGTGTCCTCCCCGGATTCCTTCATTTGAGGCAAAAAAGGGCCTAAGCAAGCTCAGGTAGGAAAAAGAAACATTAGAGAAAAAGGAATTTTTGTGTTGCCTTTCCTCTCTTCATAGACAATGCTCATAATTGCTAAATGGAAGCCCTTAATATGTATGAAAACCAGGGCCTGAGCTGATTCTCACCAGTTCAGTTCTTAAAATCTGTCAGGTTGGTGGCTGCCTCCCAATCCCCAAGGCCCCTCTCTTGACCCTTCTCAGAGGTCCCTTCCTGTCCACACAGAGCTAGGCGATCCTGGCTTTGCTCCTGCCTTCCTCTCCTGGCTCCCAGAGGCCCCTTCCCTTTCTCCCTCTGCTCTCCAACCTTCCCTCTTGCCCATCCGCACTGCTTTACCATTTCTCCTTCAGCATCTCTTTCCTGCCTTTCTGTTTGTCCCATTCCCTCCATCTCTCTATCACAGACACACACCCACAGCATGTGATGCACAAAAGGGACACTCTGAGTCCCATTTGTTCAGAAAGGCAGGATAATCAATATACAAATAAGTCATTGGGAAAGGAAGAGCAAGGGGGCTGGGACCTGGATTCCAATTTTGGTGAGGGTCAAGTGCCAGACTTAAGGCATCTATAAGACAGGGATGGCCTAATGTTGGGGATTGGGGGGTCACACTGGCCCACAGGGGATAATAATATTGTCTGGGGGTGAAATGAAATACTATTTTCTCCTCAATATCCCACAGCATCCTTTTGGGGAAACAGAGGCCATTTTGCCACTATTGGGCCCTCTCTGAGCCATTGTAGGGCCAAGGGAGACCTTTTCCCCAAGAAGACTCTCCTGAGCCTGAAAAGCCTGGAAGAAGGGCAAAAAAAGCCAGGAGACTTAGGTCCTTTCCAGAAGGGCACCCTAGCATGTACTGTGTACGTACTAGGGTTGCCTGGGGGTATCTCTTTCAGACGCCCCCAACCCTAATACGTACACAGTACGTACAAAATGGTGGCGCCCATTCTACATGCAGATGGTGGCGCCCATGAGGACGTCACGATGGCACTGCCTCCAAATGGAGCGGCATGGACGTGACGTCCTGGCGTCGCGAAAGGGCGCTTGTGGAGCCCTTTCCGCGGCGCAGGAAGGAACTCCGTTTTGGAGATCCTTCCTTCATTTGTGTCGCTGGCGCAGCCTTTAGACAGCTGCGCCAGCGATACAAAAGAGAAAGGGGCTGAGGGGCCCCTTTCTCCTTTCCCCGCCTCTGTTGGGGTGTCCTTGGGGCTTGAAGCCCAAAGGACACCCTTTCCAGGCCGCGGCCTGGAAAAGCGGTGGATTGGGGCCTCAGGGCTGCTGCTGTGGCAGCTGAGGCCCCGATCCGTTGATGAAAGAGGCAGTTACAGGCCACCCCAAAGGGGCGGTTTGTAAACCGCCCTACTCAGGGATGTGCTGAGGAGCATTTGGGTTTGAAAAGCATTTATCTCCATAGTTCCTTCCCACAGAATCCTAGAATTGTCAGTTTAGAATGGGATATTTAGAATCCTTAGAAAGTGGAGAGCAATAGTGCCTCACCAAACTACAAATTCCAAGATTCCACAGGATATTGTTATGACAATTAAACTACGTGTGAAAGCAGTTTAGGACTCATAGTAGACCACAAGTTGAACATGAGGCAGCTAAAAAGGTCAATATGATCCTAGGCTTTATCAATATTCTGCTTTGGTCAGGCTTCACTTGAAATAACCCTGTGTCTAGTTCTTGGCACCACAATTCAAAAAGGATGTTGAGAATCTGGAGAGTATCCAAAGGAGGGCAACCAAAAGGTGAAGGAACTGAAAAACATCAAGCCCTATGAGGAGCTGGCTATGTTTATCAAGGAGAAGAGAAGGTTAAGAGTGGATATAATAGCCCTGTTCAAATATTTGAAGAGATGTCACATTGATGGATCAAGCTTGCTTTCTCCTATTCCAGAGAAAAGGAGAGGAACAGTGGATGCAAGCCACAGGGAAAGAGATGCCACCTAAAGATTAGGAGGGACTTCCTGACAATAAGGGCTGTTCGAGAGTGCAATATACTCCCTCAGAGCATGGTGGAGTATCATTATTGTTATTATTGGCCTGGTACAAATGGGCGCTTTGTGGCATGCCGGCAGTGATTTTAGAGTTTGGGAGCACGCAGTAACCGCACGCTCCCAAAGCCTAATACTTAAGGGCAGCACAATCTTGATGCAGCGCCATCCATACAGTGCATGCTTCCATGATGTGTCTTGTGTGACGCATCCAAACAGCATGTCGCATAAGACATATAACCGTGACGCCCCAGGGTGCAAATGGCACCTTGGTGGCATCACAGGAAGGAGCGCCATTTCTGAGCTCCTTTTGGCTGCAGATCGTTCTTGCAACCATGGGGTTGCTGCGGCCATGATCCTGAGGAGAAAGGGACAGCCTCTGGCCACCCCTTTCGTCTAATCTGTACTGAGCCATTGTTATTATTATTAAGATTTATTTCTAAAGCACTCCTTCTTTGGAGATCTTTAAACAAAGGCTGGATGACTATCTGTTGGGGGTGCTTTGAATGTGTATTCCTGCATGGCCAGGGGTTTAACTGGATGGCCCTTGTTGTCTATTCCAACTCTATGATTTCATAATTCTAAAGTGGAAACATAGCACCATGACAATGTAGTATGAAAGGACCCTCAGTCTTCACAGGAAGGGCAGTGGAGTCAAGTTCCTTACCCACAGAGGCCACATTCTCATAATTCTCCATCATCACATCGCTGTACAGAAGTCTCTGCTTCTTTGTCAAGAGTTTCCATTCCTCCTCGGTGAAATATACTGCCACATCCGCAAAAGTCACCTGCAATAGAAAATAGCCCTCATCCAGAGAGTGACTAATAAAAGGGGAGGAAAGCACATGGTGCATCCCAAATATTATTTCATTACTTCAGAATTCAACCCAGGAAACACACTTTAAATAATGTTAGCAAGCAAAAAGCTACTGCTTTTGAAATCCAGTTTGTCTCGAATCCTTTGTGATGCTACAAGCCCCTCAGTTTGGAAGAGGAAACTGAATTTCTCAGGCAGGCTCCATGCTTTTGCACAGGAAAACTTGTAGGTGTTGATAAGGTAAAACATGCCAATGCTGTCCCAATTTAAAAGATATTTTAAAACCTTTGTTGGAGGTAGCAACCTCAAATAATACAGGTCCCATCCATTGGCCTTCTCTTTATCATTCTCCCGTGAAGACTAATGATGCAACCATTTCACATCTAGCTACGGGGACATAACCAGGGCCCTCTCCAATTTTCCATGTCCTAATCCCCCATCACTCTAATAAGGCATGGAGTATCTGTTGTGTAGGGGAGCTGCAGTGTATCTATGCTAGGTCCAGGGAGCTTTGTTTGATGCAGAGGGAGGAAGTGGTTTTTGTGGGTTTTTCGGGCTATATGGCCACGTTCTAGAAGAGTTTCTTCCTGACGTTTCGTCAGCATCTGTGGCTTGCATCTCTGAAGATGAACGTCAGAAGAAACTCTTCTAGAACGTGGCCACATTGCCTGAAAAACCCACAAAAAGCTATGGAAGCCGGCCATGAAAGCCTTTTACTTCACTCTTCGGTGAGTCACTATCCTAAAAGCTTCATCTGTGCCACTGCTGAATGGAAGCAAATCACATACAGAGTTTGGCAGAGAGGGGTCCTGGTTACTCCTCTGTCACCCCACTTCTTCAGGGGCTTTTAAAAATGATCTGGGAACAGACCTTTAAATATTTCTCTCTTCATTTCTTCACAGGAAAGTATCTTGCGTAGATTTGAATGACAAACTGTGAGCGACTCTGGTTTGTAATTTATGCATTAGGCTGAATGAGATCCCTAGAGGCTCTGTCCCAGGTCCTAGGTTTTAGCTCACAAACCTCAGGACCTGAATTCACAACCCTACAAGAGAGATGGAGGGACACCAGAAAGTAGGCAACCAAAGTCCTATACATATTATCCAGTTGTAGCAGTTTGGTGCCATGTTAACGGCTGTGGATCCATCCTACAGAAACCTGGGAATGGGAATGGGGTGCTTAGAACTGGATGCTTGGTAGAGAGCCCCAGTGCAGTCCTTCATGAGAGTTGCTATATAATTCTAAGTACTTCATGAAATAAGAAATCCCGGGATTCTGTGGGACAGAGTCCTGGAAGTTTCATGGTGTCAAAGTGCTAGGTTTGGGCAATGGAAATACAACCCAGGTGCCAAAAATGACCCCTAGCAATTCTGGAATTGGGTGCTTCCACCCTATTAGAACTGATTTAGTGGTGGGGGATTAGTGGATTTGTTGAAACCTCCTGATGTGAGGTATTGAAGAAACATCCAGCTGTGTTTATGTAGTGAGAAGCAAAATGAAGACATCTTTCTCTGAAGGTCACTGGGGAGGTCAGGAGGTTTCAACAAATGATGCACTCATTTCACATCTAGCTACAGGGACTAAAATGTGGTATATTCACATCCATATAACATATCAGATATCATAGTTTTGTGGATTTGGGATGATACTGCTATATGGACAACATGGCTCCCCCTGGATATGTCAATTGCATGTGTGTGTGTGTGTGTGTGTGTGTGTGTGTGTGTGTGTGTGTGTTTGTGTAGGATAAAATTTGGGAAGCAAAGCTCTGAGTTTCTGACATTCTCTGGGTGTCAATAGGAAGACCCATTTCCGTCCCACTGACCACTGGGGCTGAGCTCTGAGGGGGTGAGAGGAGAGGGTCAGGGGGCTGTTGCCAGAGGAAGGGGCACAGGCCAGGTTCAATGCTGCAATATCTTTCAAACGGTTGGTCTCAAGGGTGCTGCAAAATCCCTCTGCACACAATCACTACATCTTAAAAGTATAACCCACCCAATCATATTTGATTCATTATTATTCAGTCTGAACCATCAAATGATTTTCCTTACCATGATAAGGGCCTGAATCATACTGTTAGTCTCAGTGCAAGAAGACCTATTGATCCCATAGGATTTACAACCATGTGTGGAATAAGCTGAGTTTCACAAGTATTGCGATTTCACATAAGTAAAACTGCCTTTGGTCCTCACCAGAGTAGACCCACTGAATCAGCTGAATTTACCTATCTGTTGAAGAATCGTTTAGTAGTTGATTGAAAGGGTCTATTCTAGCTCGATATACACAATATATAATATATAAACCAAAGATAAGGTATAAACAAAATATTTTAGGCTATGGCTGGGATATTGAGGATAGATTAAGATATTGACTTTCCCAAAACATATACTACATTTAGCCACCAAAGAATTATAGTGCATTTATCCATTTGTTGCCAAATTTCAGTGGCAAATGTCATATTTAAAAAACAGTTCTGGAGAACACTGGGCTTGAGGGCCACAGTTGAGATCCAGAGATGTTCCCCATATCCCCCAACATTTCACAGATGGGAAAAGAAAGACCCATGTGGACAAACAACAACAGAAGGTAGTCAAGATGGCCAAAGATGTTTATAAGGAAGGTCACAAAAGCGGGGAAGGGCACAGCAGTTTGCTTTTGCCTCAGACTTCTAGCAAGGACAAGTCCCTGCCCCCTTCTTTCCTCTTCTCTCCCCACTTTTGAGTTGATGGGGTGAAAATCCCTTGGCACTCATTTTGTAGGAACTGAAGTGAGCTGAGGACAAAGGGGAAAGTGGGAGGAGGAGAACAAAACCAGGACATTTTTGAAAGTCCCTGAAAAATCGGGGTGGCAGAGGATTTACCAGGACTGTCTCTGCCAAACTGGGAGAGTATGTTCTCCACTTGCTTTCATGAGCTGGCCCAGCAGTGAAACACATGATACTAAAAACCAGGATGGGGACTCACCAAAGAGTTTTTGTACCCCCGCAGCCCCTTTCTGTTGGAGCGCAACTCCCTCCGCTTGGGCTCTGTGTCAGCCATCAGGTGGTCCTGGTGGCCCTGCACTTGGTCACTTCCAGAAAGAGAGGCCCAAAGCCGTATACAAGGAGGTCGAGATGACGTTCCTGAGAAAAGGGACCAGGGTTAGGATTTGCTTGGCAAGAAACCCTGCAGCACTCAAAGACACAGTGAACAGCATCCTGCTGGTGACATACGCAGGTGACATATGCCTCCTTTGGGCCAATGGAGAGGTGGGTATAACCTTCCTCCCTCTGCACCAAACAAAGCCCCCTGGACCTAGCATAGATTCACTGCAGCTCCCCTACACAAGAGATGCTCCATGCCTTCTTAGAGTTGTGGGGGATTAGGGGATGGGGAATTGGAGAGGGCCCTCGTTATGTCCCCGTAGCTAGATGTGAAATGGTTGCATCATTTGTTGAAACCTCCTGATGACGTGGAGGAGGAGGAGGAGCAGGAGCAGGAGGAAGGCTTAGAGGAAGGTCCTGAGGTGGAGGTGGAGGAGGAGGAAGAGGAGGAGGAGGAAGGCTTAGAGGAAGGATTGGAGGAGGCTTAGAGGAAGAGGAGGAGGAGGAAGGCTTAGAGAAAGGGCCTGAGGAGGAAGAGGAGGAGGAGGAAGGCTTAGAGGAAGGTCCTGAGGTGGAGGAGGAGGAGGAGGAAGGCTTAGAGGAAGAGGAGGAGGAGCAGGAGGAAGGCTTAGAGGAAGGTCCTGAGGAGGAGGCAGAGGAGGAAGGCTTAGAGGAAGGTCCTGAAGTGGAGGAGGAGGAAGAAGGCTTAGAGGAAGGTCCTGAGGAGGAGGAGGAGGAGGAGGAGGAGGAGGAGGAGGAGGAGAAACAGGGCTTATAGGAAGGGCCTGAGGAGGAGGAAGGCTTAGAAGAAGGACCTGAGGAGGAGGACGACGAGGAGGAGGAAGAGGAAGGGCTTACAGGAAGGCCCTGAGGAAGAGGATGAAGGCTGAGAAGAAGGACCTGAGGAGGAGGAGAAAGGCTTAGAGGAAGAGCCTAAGGAGGAGGAAGAGCAGAGAGACCTCTGGAGGATTCTGTAGAGGAAGAAGAAGGAGAAGAAGAAGGGGCTCCTGAGCATACGCAGAGGCCTCTGGGGGAGAAGCCACAGGGAGAAATCTCCTGGTTATAACTTATTATTACTATTATTAGTAGCAGCATTAGTATTATTAAATTTTATTTATTTATAAAGACATGGAAAGATGTATTTATAAAGAGTATCTCAGTGAGTCTCTATATTATAGCATCAGGAAAGATTTTAGGTGTTGTTAAGGTTTGGAAATGCTTCTGACTTTGGAGCCCTTTCATCCTCCATTTTGGGTTCCCTGAAGGCCTCAAACTGCCAAGTGCTGAGGAAGAGGTAGCCATTTTGTATCCTGGCGGCCATTTTGTGCTCCTTGCTCAGTTGAACAGAGGCCTTTTTTCCTCTCTTGAGGCTCCAGAGAGAGAAGGAGGCCAGGCTCCTTGGGCCAAAAGGAAGGAAGTGTGTCTCTTTGGTGTTTATCAGACGAGCTCTTAAAGAGGTACTATTCCAGTGTGACTTCTCTAGCTGCCTCCTGTTGCATGCTGGGATTGGCAGTTTTAAGGAGGGGTATTTAGAATTCTCAGGCAGAGAAGTTCAGCTCCTTAAAACTGCCAATCCCAGCATGCAACAGGAGGCAGCTAGAGGAGTCACACTGGAATAGTACCTCTTTAAGAGCATAGTGTGATAAACATCTTTGTGTGTCTTTTGTGTCTCTTTTCTGAGAGGATTTTCTTATTACAAAGCTCTGCTCCTTCTGGGGAACATGGGTTTTATTGTATTGTATGGATATTTTTTGGTTGGGAGTGTTAGGAAGGGTTTGGGAGATAATGAAAGATGTTGTTATTGTGTTGTATGGATATTTTCATTGGAAGCTGCTAAAAGGTGGCCATTCTTGTGTAGTAATTGTCTTGTGATTAACTCCGACAACAACCTTGTAAGGTAGGCTTCATAGGCTCCTAGAGCTGGAAGGGAGCCCCAAGGGCCATCCGTTCAGCCCCATTCTGCCCTCCAAGTCCTCCGAAGAGATGGCCATCCAGCCAGAGACTCCTCCAATGCTCTTGGAGGCAGTGTCTCCCATAGATTTGCCAAGAGGTCATGGGGCCCACAGTCCCATGGGAACCGGTCCTTACCCCACACTTTGGGGAAGGAGACCCCCTCAGCTCCTGGACTATTTACTACCAGGAGTTGCTATGGCTGGGACTCAGAGGACTAGTTTCCTAGGCGTCACCTTCTGTGCTCCATTGCCATTTGCCATGTGGTCTATTCCAACTCTATGCTCCTTTAATGCTCTTTAATGGATGCTCTTAGTGAAGGGGCCTGAGGGGAGGAGCAGGGAGTCTGCATGATTTAGGTCCCCCTCCGGAAGGACTCCAGTCCTCCGTTCCGTCCTCCGAAGGGCAAGAGGGGGGCATGGAAAGGCTTGGGCCTGGAGTTTGGAGGGAGAGAAGAAGAGCCCCCAGTTCCCATTTCCAGGAGAGGAATGGCAGTTGTGGGGGTCATGCCTAGTGGGGGGATCAGGAAGGAGAGAGTCGGAGGAGGGAAAGGGGGCCATGGGAGGAAGGACGAAGGGCCTCAAAGGAGGCTTTCTTTCCAGGCATTACATTCAATGGAATATGGGAATTATGATTTGCAATTACTATTAGTGGAAAGCATTACTCAGGCTTCTGTTTGGTGTGAAATGTGAAGAGGAGGGGGTCAATGGGGGGTGACACCAAGAGTGACCAAACTGGGGGACACCAACCGTAGGGACCCCACTGATCTGGCCCCATCCCCTGCCAAGATGGGAAAGGCTTTACATTCGATGTTTCTTCAGAAAACCAAAGCAGAGGCAAAGCTTTCTTTAACACTTTAACTCTCACAAAAGGTATGAACAGACACACTCCTCTCCCCTAAGGTTGCCATATCCCGCCTGGGGGCGGGACTTTCCCGGTTTGGGGCGTGGCCCCAGGACCACCACCACCCCGACACCAGGCAGGGAAAAGAGCCTCATTCCCTGCTTGGCCTCCTCCGCTGGCCAGGGAGGCAGCCTGGGAGGGCCAGGG
This sequence comes from Sceloporus tristichus, assembly GCA_016801065.1. NCBI lineage: Eukaryota > Metazoa > Chordata > Lepidosauria > Squamata > Phrynosomatidae > Sceloporus > Sceloporus tristichus. The sequence continues at coordinate 39,807 of JACSCI010000159.1, read as the reverse complement.
GAAAGGGTCTCGCCTTGGCAAGGCCCTTTCCCCCTCCCTTGCCGCTTTCCCCGCCGGCCACGGAGGCTTCAAGGCAGGGACGAAGGGTCTCGCCTCGGGGAGACCCTTTTCTCCCTGCCTTGACGCTTCCTCCGCCGGCCAGGGAGGCTTCAAGGCAGGGAGGAAGGGTCTCTCCCCGAGGGGAGACCCTTTCCTCTCTGCCTTGAAGCTTCCTCCGCTGGCCAGGGAGGCTTCAAGGCAGGGGAAAGAGCCTTTCTTCTTCTTTCTCCTTCTCCTCTTCTTCTGTCTCCTCTCCTCCTCCTCTTCTTCCTCTTCTTCTCCTCCTCTTCTTCTGCACCTCTTCTTCTCCACCTCATCCTTCCCCTCTTCCTCCCCTTTTTTTTCCTCTACTTCCTCCTCCTCCTCTTCTTCCTCCTTTTCTTCTTCTCCGCTTCTTCCTCCTCTGCTTCTTCCACTCTTCCTCCTCTTCTGGTTTTTGGCCAGAAAGGGAAGCACATTTCTGCCATCTGTCTAGGAATAATGCCAAATGTCCTCCATTTTTATCATGCCTAAGAAACATGCATTTATATGAAATTTTTTTTAAAAAACCACCAATTTTTTGAGCGTCCTCAATTTTTCAAAATGTGTCCTCCATGTGAAAATTTTGTCCTATATTTGTCCCAGTTTGGAGGTCCTGATTTAGGGCAACCCTAGAGGAATGGGATGCCCACCTCTGCATCGGCCCAAAGGAGGCATATGTTGCTTGTGTATCTCACCAGCAGGATGCTGTTCTCTGTGTCTTTGAGTGCTGCAGGGTTTCTTGCCAAGCCAATCCTAACCCTGGTCCCTTTTCTCAGGAACTTCATCTCGGGCTCCTTCTACACGGCTTTGGGCCTCTCTTGCTGGAAGTGTCCAAGTGCAAGACCACCAGGACTCCTGCCCACCTGATGGCTGACACAAAGACTACGCGGAGGGAGTTGGGCTCCAACAGAAAGAGGCTTCAGAGGTACAACAGCTCTTTGGTAAGTTGCCATCCTGACTGTTAGTTTCATCTGTGTCTGGGCCGGCTCATGAAAGCAAGCAGAGAACATACTGTCCCAGTTTGGCAGAGAGAGTCCTGGTTAATCCTCTGTCACCTCATTTTTTCAGGGGCTTTGAAAATGTCCTATTTCACTCTCCTCCTCTCACTTTCCCCCTTCTCCTCAGGTCAGTTCAGTTGTCGAAAATGTATTCCATGTTCAAAAGAGTGTGCATCTTATCCACTCAAAAGAGGGGAGAGGGGAGGAGAGAAGGGGGCAGGGTCTTGCCCTTGCCAGGAGTCGGAAGCAAAAGCAAACTGCTGTAACCTTCCTCACTTGTGTGATCTTTATCATTAACAACTTTGGCCATCTTGATCCTTTTCTGGAGTTGCTTGTCCACATGTGTCTTGCTTTCCCAATCTGTGAAATGCTGGGAGATATGGAAGAATATCTCTGGACTTAAATTGAGGGTGGGCCCAGTGGCCCTGAAGCCCAGAGGACTCCCCATAACTGTTCTGTAAAAATGAAATTTGCCTCTGAAATTAGGTGAAATATGGCTAAATGATTCATTGGTGACTTAATATACTATACATGTTGGGATAGTCAGTATCTTAATCAATCAATAATATTCCAGAAATGGCCTAAATTATATTGTTTATCATATTAAATATTATATTGAAAGGATTCAAGACAAACTGGATCTCAAAGGCTGTAGCTTTTTGCTTGCTTGCAGAATTTAAAGGACTGAATTCTGAAGTGTTGAAATAATATTTGCAATGCACCATGTGCTTTCCTCCCCTTTTGTTTAGTCACTCTCTGGACAAGGGCTATTTTCTGTTGCAGGTGACCTTTGCGGATGTGGCAGTATATTTCACCGAGGAGGAATGGAAACTGTTGACAAAAAAGCAGAAACTGATGTACAGTTCCGTGATGATGGAGAATTATGACAATGTGGCCTCTGTAGGTAAGGAACCTGACTCCATTGCCCTTCCTGTGAAGACTGAGGGCCCTTTCATAATTTACTGTCAGAGCGCTATGATTCCACTTTAGAATGATAGAATCAAAGAGTTGAACTAGACCACAAGGACCATCCGGTTCAATCTTCTGCCATGCAGGAATAGACATTCAAAGCACCCCCAAGAGATGGCTATCCAGCCTCTGTTTAAAGACTTCCAAAGAAAGAGACTCCACCAAACTCTGAGGGAGTATATTCCACTGTTGACGATCTCTTACTGTCAGGAAGTTCCTCCTAAAGCTTAAGTGGAATCTCTTGTCCCTGTGGCTTGCATCCGTTGTTTCATGTCCTTTTCTCTGGAGTAGCAGAAAGCAAGCTTGCTTCATCCTGAATATGACATCTCTTCCAATATTTGAACAGGGCTGTCATATCCACTCGTAACCTTCTCTTCTCCAAGCTAAACATACCCAGCTCCCTAAGTCATTCCTCAGAGAGCATGCTTTACAAACCATTCACCATTTTGGTTTTCCTCCTCTGGACATGCTCCAGCTTCTCAATATCTGTTTGAATTGTGGTGCCCAGAAATGGACACAGGATTATTGCAAGTGAGCCCTGACCCAAACAGAATAGAGTGGCACTATTACTTCCCTTTATCTTGACACTACACTCCTATTGATACAGCCTAGGATCACATTGGCCTTTTTAGCTGCTGCATCACACTGTTGACACATGTTCAACTTGTGCTCTGTTACCATTCCTAGTTCCCTTTCACACATAATTCGCTTGTCATAACAACTTCCTGTGAAATCTTGGAATTTCTAGTTTTAGTGAGGCACTATTGTTCTCCAGTTTGTAAACTGCCAATTCTGGAATTTTGTGGGAAGGAGCCATGGATATTAATGCTTTTTGCCTTTAAATGGTCCTCAGCCCTTCCCTGAGCATGTTTCCTGGCTTTTGTGGCCCCTCTTCCAGCCTTTTGAGGCTCTGCAGAGGGAAAAGGCATCACTTGGCCCTGCAGTGGTTCAAAGGTAGTCCAACAGTGGCAAAACGGCCCCCACCTCCGCTCTGAGAACACCTGGGGCCCAATATGCCCTCTCCCCAAACCCCAACAGTAATCCATCCCAGTCTTGGAGATGTCTTAAAGCTGTTTTAAGGTGGACCCTGGCACTTGACCCGCACTAATATCAAAAACCAGGTACCAGACCCCTTGTTCTGCCTTTCCTAATGCATTAGTTGTATATTGATGGCTCTGCCTTTCTCAAGAAATGGGCCTCAAAGTGTCTCTTTTATGCATCACACTCTGTGGGTGTATGTCTGTGATAGAGCGATGGATACAATGGGACAAACAGAAAAGCAGGAAAGAGATGCTGAAGGTGAAATGGTAAAGCAGTGCAGATGGGCAAGAGGGAAAGTTGGAGAGCGAATGGAGAAAGGGAAGGTGATCCGGCCTCTGGGAGCCAGGAGGGGAAGGCAGGAGCAAAGCCAGGATCGCCTAGCTCTGTGCGGAAAGGAAGGGACCTCTGGGAAGGGCCAGGAGAGAGGCCTTGGGGATTGGGAGGCAGCCACCAACCGGACAGATAATAATAATAGGATTTATTTGTAGTTACTTGTAAAATAGCCACAAAACAACAATAGCATCCAATTTACACACAGCAAAAATACAAGTTGCTTAAAACTCAGTTCGGGACAAATGAAAACATCGTATAAAATGCACAATTGCGATCAGAAGTGGGATTTTTCCTTAAATTCTTTACAAGAGGTTGGGTGGGTAAGCTTGCCAGAAGGGATACGTTTTAAGTGCTTTCTTGAAAGCATCCAAGGTGGGGATAAGATGGATCTCCTGCAGCAACCTGTTCCATAACTTGGGGGCCATGGCTGGGTATGCTCTGTGAGAAGTTGTTCTTAGCCTGACCTTTGGGTAATCTAATAGATTCTTCCCAGATGTTCTGAGAGTGTGGGGCGGATTGTGTAGGGAGAGGCATTCCCTCAAGTAGCTCAGGCCCAAACCATGTAGGGCTTTAAAGGTAATAACCAACACTTTGTATTGTGCCCAGAAGCTAATTGGCAGCCAATGTAGAGATTTTAGAACTGGTGTTATATGGTCTGACCTAGATGTTCCAGTGAGCAATTTGGTGCCGCGTTTTGAACTGAAGCTTCCGAACTTGGTACAAAGATAGCCCCATGTAGAGCACTGAACCTAAGTACTGTATTGAACTTGAAATCAGGCCCTTGTTTCATACATATTAAGTGTTCCATTTAGCAGTTATGAGCTATGCATTTACGGGAATTTCATACTTAGCTCAAAGGAGAGACTGAGGCAACAGTGACCTCGGGATTCACCCCAACTATACCAGGCCCAGAAGCACACAGAACTCCAGAGGCATTTCAGATAGGTTTTTGTGTTTTATTTAGGGGGAAAGCAAAATACACGCATACACAGACATATACACATATAGATGTTCACGCATACACACAAGAACTGAGTAACAAAGGTGGGAGTGGTGAATACTGTGAGGCTTTGCTAATGGTAATACATTACCTAGATGGATCTTGATTCCAATTGCTGAGGGTCCAGAAAGGGGAGAGAAGTCAGTAACTGCTATAACAAGTGGGGCTGGCGAGTGTAGTGAGGTGTTTAGCAATGCAAACCAATGGACTGTCTGTCTGCAACTGGACTGAAACTAAAGAACAGCTGGTTGGGGCTGATATTTATACTGAAGTCGTTGGTTGGGGGCAGAAACCGAGCATTCAAAAAGGTTTAAATTGCTGTAGGATGTTTCCTGGGTGAGGAAAGAATTGTCTGAAACTGAAATAAATGCAATGGGTGCTTGGTGAAATACTTCAGCCAAACAGGATTGTCACACTGGCTCTTAGGTCCTTCTTGGCTCTGAATTCTGATCCCATTCACAAGCCAATGTATAGCACAGTCTGAAGGTGACACTCCCAGAGCTCAACAATAACATAGCAGAGTACAGAAGCAAATCTCCAGATATAGGCATTGGCAATGCACAAACCACTTTCTACACTTAAAAATAACTCACAGACACACTTGATTTCCTCCAAGTCCTTGGAGGTTCTTTCTCTTGAGTTGCAATATAAAACAAATATTTACCAACTCTCCTCTCTGACTTCTATCCATTTCACAATCTCTTATACACCCAACTCCAACCCAAACCAATCCACATGTGAGCTGCATACTGTATTGGCTGTGAGTCATATCCTGGTGCCAAACAGCATGAAGTGACCTCTGCTGTTAGCTTGCATCATGCGCTCTGACTCAACACTCTATGGCAGTCTCACAGGAAATGATGCCACTTTTCAATTAAAATAGTTCGATATATACATTTAATGGAATATATTTTAACTGCCTGACTATCTCCTTCCACTGATTTTTTCATGGCAGTTCCCCTTCAATCACTTCTTTGGTAGCTCCTATGGTTAGAATACAGTCATTATATGGATTTGGGGGAATCTAGAACAGGGTCATGCTCAGGTCATTCACACCAATTCTATTAATTTAATCTCAAATAGAGAGAGGTGAATGTGGGGCTGAATCTTGGGGTAACCCTTTCCTCTCTTAACACTGATATTCAGTTTTGTGTGTCATTGTCCTCCTTTACAGAAGAATTTGTCAGTCATGAGAAAGTCCACAGAAGAAAGAAGCCACATAAATGCCATCATTGTGGGAAATATTTTGCTTACATGTCAGTCCTAGTCATACATCTGAGAGTCCACACAGGAGAGAAGCCATACAAATGCCAGTGTTGTGGGAAATGTTTTTCTTTGAAGTCATACTTATTGGCACATCAAAGAGTCCACACAGGAGAGAAGCCATACAAATGCCAGCGTTGTGAGAAATGTTTTTCTTCAAAGTCATACCTATTGGCACATCAGAGAGTCCACACAGGAGAGAAGCCATACAAATGCCAGCGTTGTGGGAAATGTTTTTCTTCAAAGTCATACCTATTGGCACATCAAAGAGTCCACACAGGAGAGAAGCCATACAAATGCCAGCATTGTGGGAGATGTTTTTCTGCTACGTCAAGCCTAGTGA
>JACSCI010000159.1:20368-33790 GCA_016801065.1 Sceloporus tristichus | reverse complement strand
GAGAGTCCACACAGGAGAGAAGCCATACAAATGCCAGCATTGTGGGAGATGTTTTTCTGATAAGTCAAGCCTAGTGAGACATCAGAGAGTCCACACAGGAGAGAAGCCACACGAATCCCAGAAATGAACTAACGTTATATTTGTCAATAAGCAATACAAAGAATATATTTTAAATCTTGAGGTGATAAGGAAAGGCCCTTGTGATTTCGTGTGTTAGGTTTGTGTGTCCATATGTCTGTTTATGTTTTTCAGTTATATTTTGTGGAGTTGAGGTTTTAATTGCCATTAGTATAGATTATTGCTTTAATTTATAAATTTGAGTGGGGATTATGGGTGGTGGAATAGGTTAGCTAGACAGAGGGGTGGGATTGGCTGCAGCTGGTTAGAACAGTTATGGGAATGATAGCATTTGGAATTTGTGGGATGTTGGCAGAAGAAAGTTGGGGACCAGTATTAACAGAAAGGGCTAGTTTATGGGAATAGCAAAGGGGGGCTTGTTATCTGTGGGGCATAGACTATGGGAATTGGAGGGGGGGCTAGGTTTGGAAGAGGGTGTTTTAGGTTTTGGGGTTTTAATGTATTGTTTGGCTTGGGGAGGGCAGCTCTGACTTAAACGCTAAATTTTTGATTATGTCTTTGCAATAAAGTTTTTGTAGTTTCAATACACTGGACTCACTGGTGTACAGAAATTCTGCATTTGCATGAAATGTACCCTTTCTTCTCTCCTCAGCCCTCAGCTCCTTTCCCAGCCATAAAAACAGAGGCAAACACACATACACACATATATATACTCAGAGAGACAGAGCTATATGTACAAAGCAGAGCCTTCCCAGCCTTTTCCTCCTGAGTCCAGATCTGCAGCTTGGGCTGTATTTTGGAAGGAAGGAAAAAAGGCTGTAGTCCTTCCCTTCTTCTAAAGGCCAACAGTGGAATAAACAGCAGGAACAGGAAAGGCCTTACAATCCCTGCACATGCTCAGAAGGGGTCTTTGGGGCATCTGCGCATGCACACTCTTAGCCTCTGAAGCTGCTCTGAGGGAGGGAAGTGGGGAGAGCCCTCATGCATTTGGGGGAATCTTCCGTTTCTGGGACCATGCAGAAAGGGCCTTGGACCCCCTTGAAGTGATGTATATTAAAAGAGGAGAAGGAAGGAATAAAGGAATGAAAGTGCCAAGGGAAGAGAAGTATAAAGGGACTGCTGAAGTCGGGGGGTGGGTGGGTCTGGGACCTGTTTCAGACAACTTCCTCCCAGAACCCATTATTAGGGCCTTCCACAGCTCAGTATGATGTTTTAAATGACTATTTCACAGATAATATCTCTCAGATAAGAGCCAAATTCAGCATTATTGCAGAGGCTATAAGTGAGGTGTCCATGGCTAAGATCATACTGGATCATTTTGAATCTGAGTACTGGGGTGTGGACAAGCTCCTTTTAAGTGTGAAGAGGAGAACTTGCCCTCTCGACCCTTGCCCTTTATATATCACCTGAAATATGTCATAGATGCATCTCTTAGTTAGGGCTATTTTTCATCTTGCTTAAAAGAAGTCCTGTTACGGCCCTTTATGGAAAAGCCCTCCCTAGATCCCTTGGAGATGAACAATTACAGATTGGTCTCCCATCTTCCATTTCTAACCAACATAATTTTGAGGGCAGTTGTTCTTCATCTCCAAGCGGTCTTAGATGAAACAGATTATCTAGTCCCATTTCAAACTGGCTGCAGGATGGGATACGGAGTCGAAACTGTTATGGTTGCCTTAGTAAATGATCTTTACTTCAAGGTGGGATGTAACTTACCAAACTTTAAGCTGTATTATTATGCAGCTTGTCTCAAATGGTTAGAAGAAGGGTTCAAATTAGAAAACAAGAATTTATTGAATATAGAAAAAGCTAGCCTGAATCTTGGTATCCATGCATATTGTGGTATACAAAAGCAAAATATAATAATGCTTTTAACCATCATGTTATAAGAACATCATTGCTTAAAGTATAGTATAAAATGAGACATCAATTTTGGGTGTCACTGCAAGAAGTCTATTACAATAGAACAAAGGACAAAGATAGACAATGGCTAAGATATGGAGATTTAATAAACAAAACACCAGAAGGAAAATACAATATGAAATCTATGGAAGAAGTTAACGAAAGAGGAAACATGAAGGATTGGTTTTTATACAACTAATTAAACAATCGTTTTAAGGCAGATAATAAAGCTCCTGAGTTAACGATGGATAACAATTAAATAGATAAAATTATGATGGACCAAAAAGGTAAACACATATCCAAATGTTATAAGCTATTAAAAGAAAGAGATCTAGAAGATGAAATTATTAAACACAGCATGGTAAGATGGGCACGTGATATAAATAAAACTATAACTATAGAGGAATGGGGAAAATCATGGAAAGGGCCAAATAAATTCACTCTGTGCCAAAACTATAAAGAAAATTATATCAAAATGTTATATAGGTGGTATCTAACCCCCCAAAAAATCCACCAGATATACAAACCTGGGAATACTAAGTGCTGGAAATGCAGGGAACCCGAGGGAAGCTTCTTTCATATTGGTGGACATGCATTAAAGCTAAAGGATTCTGGCAAAGGATTCATGGAAGCATCCAAAACATTCTTGATATAAATGTTCCCTTTGAACCAAATTTATTTTTACTAAACATGAAACACAACATAAAGTCAGTAAAATACAATAGAAGTATTTTATATATGGTCTCATGTGCAAGGATTTATTTGCTCAAGTTTGGAAATCTGCAATTCATTCTTCTATGTGTCAGAATCCACCTTCAGTTAGGTGTTCAGGGTGTCTTCTGCCAGATAGATAGATGGATAGATAGATGGTTAAATAGATGGATAGATAGATGGATAGATAGATGGGTAAATAGATGGATAGATAGATGGATAAGTAGTCAGGCACTCGTGGTGTTTTGCCAGATAGATAGATGTGCAGATAGAGAGATACATGGATAGATAGATGAAGAGATAGATAGATAGATGGAAAGATAGATAGATAGATAGATAGATAGATAGATAGATAGATAGAGGGATAGATCGATAGATAGAGAGATGGATAGATAAATCGACAGACAGATAAACAGACAGACAGACAGATAGATGGATAGAAGAATAGATAGATAGATAGATAGATAGATAGATAGATAGATAGATAGATAAACAGGCAGCAACGTTGGGAAGAGTGGGGAAAGGTTCCATGGGGAACGAGCCGGATGGTCACGTAGGACATGGCAGCAGGTAATTTATGAGGGGTTATTGGGAATCTGAGCCCAATCCGGTATACAGCCTTAGATCTCTGCCCCTTTCTCTCCTGAGGCTCCAGAGAGAGAAGGAGGCCAGGCTCCTTGGGCTAAAAGGAAGGAAGTGTGTCTCTTTTCTGAGAGTGTTTTCTTATTACACAGCTCTGCTCTTTCTGGGGAACATGGGTTTTCAAAGGGATCAGAATTGGGACGGAAAGTTTTAATACAAGCCTTATTCTTATTCTTCAGAAACATTGGGCTTTGGCTTCTAAGAGGAGGCTTGTCCCCCAAAAAGGCCAAAAGTGGCTCCTTTGGGAGGTTTTAAATGTCTCCCCATTTTCCTTATTAATAGATTTTCAGACAAGAAGGAAGACCAGACCATCTCATATTATCAAGAATGAAACAAACAAGCAAACATACAAACAAACAAACAACAAGGATAAGGGACTGTTTGGGGACTTCTTGTGTTCTCACAGCCATCGAGTGCCATCAGGAAAACCTTACTTTAGGATCAGAAATCCTGCTTGGGGTCCCTTCTGACTTCGGGGCCCCTTCATCCTCCATTTTGGGTTCCCAGAAGGCCTCAAACTGCCAACTGCCAAGTACTGAGGCAGAGGCGGCCATTTTGTGCTCTGGTGGCCATTTTGTGCTGCTTGGGACTGTGGGGAATAATGTTCTGGGGACTCAGAGCCAGTGGGGAGGCTGGGCTTTGGGGGCTGGGAGAGAGAGTTGGGAAAGAGACCCTCCCTTTGGGCCCTAGCTGTGGAGGGTCTCACCGGTCCTTGCCTTCCCCTTTGGGAAAGGAGACCCCCTCAGCCCCCTGGACTCACTCCTGCCACTCATTCCTAGAATGGCTGGGACTCAGAGGAGTTTCCTAGACATTGTCACCTTCTGCCCTCCATGGCCATTGGCACTGACCTTTCCCCATTGCCTTCCTGCCCTCAGCCCTGTGGACCTCCTCCTCCTTCGCACTCAGAGCAACCCTTCTCTACGGCTGAGGAGACGGCCTCTGACCCAGGGAAGCTCCGGCCATAAAGGGCTGCAGAAGAGGCCTTTCTGGGGCTGCAGGAATCAGGGTCTTTGTACTGAAGGTAGGTCTTTATTCATGAAGCTGAAAGAGGAGTTTTGTCTCAATGTTTCAGTCCAGGATTGTATGGAAGGGCTGCAGCTGAGAGACTGAGCCCATGCTTTGAAGGCATAAAGTGCCAAATTCAGTCTCTAGCAGAACTGTCTTCCCAGAAAGTGGAACTGAGATTTCCAGACCCCAGACACACAGTGCGCCAGTGAGTCCTTTGTGTGGGGACTGTGTGTGAACATGTTGTTTACTACAGCTTTGTAAGATGTTAGTTTCAATGGGTTTATAAAATGAATTTACATATGTGTTCACTTCCCAAAAATGAGCATAATCCAGGATGCAATCTTCCCTCATAATCCTATACAGAAGAAGCAATTGAAATCTAGAGTAAATTAGATAACTAAAACAAAGCAATTTTGAACCAGCAAGCTTGCCAATAAAATAATGAAGTTGAAACAATGAAACATGATTACGGAAATAAAGATTCGACATTAACATCTGGCCAAAATAAAATTAAGAAGGTCTTCCAAAAATTCTATGCTAAATTATACAGTATAAAGGCTCTCAAACGTTAGAGCCTAGTTTTTGGGAAAAGCTAACTTAAGGCCACTTTCAGACCAACAAAGAAATATATTAAATGGACTGATTATAACAGCCAAAATCATGGAAGTAATAAGAAAAAGTTAAAAAAGGGGAAACACCAGGAATGATGGCTTTACCGCCAGTTATTTTAAAGTATTTGAGGATCAATTGTTAACACCATTCAAATTAACGATAAATGCCATCAAAGAAAACCATTATCCTGAAACATGGAAACAAACTAATATAACTTTGCTGTTAAAATAAGATAGAGATACAACTGAGGTAAAGAGCTATAGCCTAATTTCCTTATTAAATATGGAATATCAATTATTTTCTATGATTTTGGCCAATAGACTGAAAAAAGCTCTTAAAGATTGGATTCAAAAGGACCAATTCGGATTTCTCCTTCACAGACAACTCAGTGATAAGATACGAAACATCTTAAATATAATTGAATATTTTGAAAGGCACAATGAAAAAAACTTGCACTTATCTTTCTCGATTTAGAAAAGGCCTTCGATAACACAGGATGGGATATGTTATTTGCGACACTTCAAAAATGGAAATAGGAGCTTCTTATTTAAGATGGATAAAGGCAATGTATGAAGATCAAAGAGCCAAACTAACAGTTAACTATAAAAAACAGAGGAATTTAAGGTTTCTAAAGGTAAATGGCAAGCTTTCCCACTTTCACCCCTTTTGTTCATTCTGATCCTTGAAGCACTGAATAATAGGATAAGATTAGAAAATAAGATCAATGGAATAAAAATTAAAATACATTGAGTGTAAAATGAGAGTCTTCTCAGATGACATTTGTATTCCTTGGAGAACCCAGAAAATAGCATAAGACAATTGATGGATGTAATAGTGAATTCGAATATGATTTTCAGGACTAAAAGTAAACAGAGACAAAACAACATGAATAACAGAAAATATGGGGAAAGGAAGAACAGATCTTGGAAGAAATTAGTGGATTTAAAGTGGGAAAGAAAGTTAAATATCAAGGAATAAATTTAACACATAAAAACTCAGATCCATTTCACAATAGCTATGAGACACATGGAAGGAAATCAGAAAAGACCTAGAAAAATGGGGGAAATTACACCTATTGCTATAAGGAAATATGTCACTGATCCAAATGAGTTTCCTTCCTGAAATATTGTTTCTGTTTCAAGCGATACCCATCATCCAGAATGAAAATCCATTGAATCTATGGCAAAAGGAAATCTCAAAATTTATTTGGCATAAAAAAAGAGCCAAAATAAAAATGAAAATACTTTGTGATGACAAAAGTAGAAGAGGACTTTTTATTTGAGCCCTCCACCTTAATTATTTTATTTTGTTTTGGAGAGGTTGGGTTACATGATATAATACACTACTGCCGTTATATTACACACGATTATCTTCTGTAAGTCATCCCTCTTTCCCCCTGATCTTACAAAAAAACAAAATAAATAAATAAATAAATATTATTGTTGTTGTCCAACTCCGGTTTGCTATTGCTATTGAGCTAATAAACAAAATATTCTTATTCTATTAAATAAAAGTGCCATAATATCATCCGGTCCATTTCTTATTTACATCGCTTTTCTTACTGCATCCAAACTTCACAACTAAATATTCAGATTTTTCCAGAAAATCACAGTGTAAACCTGTTATTATGAAATTGTACATGTACATTCTACATATCTTTGACCTAGTTCAGATTTTCAACATATAGATATACAACAATAGATCTTATAACTTAAACGTCTTGATGATTTCATTATAGTAAGGTGTAAATTTAATATAATGATACTTTAAAATTATTTACTTCTTTCCTTATTAAGGGGTTCGTGAAGTTCTATATATGACAGCCGTGATTGAGAACTGTGTAGCTTCTACTGTCATTTCTATTCTCTATGTCATCCGTCACTTTTCCTATCTTATCTCTCATCTATATTTACCATTTTCCCTTTTTAATAAAGTTTATCAGTAGTTTCCAGTCTTTATTCCAGCCTTCTTTCCATTTTCCCTTTAACATCATTGTCATTCTGTCCATTTCGATCATCTCTACACTTTTTCTTAACCAGTCATGTATCTTTGGTGTTTCTGTATGTTTCCATTTGTGTGCATATACCATTCTCGCAGCCGTTATTAAGTATAGAATAAATTTCAAATGTTTCCTTTCTTCTTCTCCATCAATTATATTTAAAAAAAACCACTCTGGTCTGAAGCCAAATTGAATTTGTAAGATATTTTGAATATATTTGTGTATTGTTTTCCAGTATTTGTTAGCTTCACCACATGTCCACCACTAATGGTATAAAGTGCCTGGTTCTATTCCACATTTCCAACATTTTCCTTCTTTACCTTTTCTCATTTTAGCAAGTTTGTTCGGTGAGAGGTACCACCCATGGAGCATCTTATAATAATTTTCCCTTACATCAGCCGAGAGGATAAATTTTAAGTCCTGTCCCCAAGATTTTTCCCATTTTTCCAACATAATATTATATCCGAAATTTTTAGCCCATCTAGTAGTACATCCTTTTATTGTTTCTTGCTCCAATTCTCTTTCCAAGAAAATCTTATAAAGTTTAGAAATTGTTGATTTTTCTGAAGTCAAGAAAATTTTGTCCAACTCATTTTCTTCTTTCCTTTGTGATGACAAAAGTAGAAGAGGACTTTATTATGCTGCTTGTTGTTTAGTTTCGATTGGAGAATGGGTTCTGTCAGAGAATGAACAATTGTCATGTCTGGAGGGTGAACATTTAAGATTTGGGTGGCATGGATATCTAATTTACGGTAAAGAGAAAGTTCATAAAGAAAGTTCAAATCATTTCGTAAGAAAAGCTCTATCGAAGATCTGGGGAAAACAAGTGTAGAATATGTCCAAAAATACTTTTATGAGGCTCTTTTCAGGAGGAAAAGTATCCAGAAAACTAACTGGTTAAGATACAAAGATGTAATGAAAGAATCGCAAGGAAAACTAGAGATCAAAACACAAGAAGAACATAAGAATCTGTCCTAGATTGTCACTGGTATCTTTATCATCAAATGAGGGAGAGGTTTAAAATAAAACTGAAATTAGGAGGAATACAAAATGAAACATGGGAATTGTGGAAGCCATGCTCCATGTTCATTCCATGCCTGATGAGAGTGTTGGGTGCGAGGCATTGGAGAAGCCTCCAGCTGTGTTTCTCTAGCCAGAAGCCAAAGGAAGGCCTTCTCCTCTGAGGGCCACTGGGGAGGTCAGGAGGTTTCAGCAGATGATGCGCTCATTTCACATCTAGCTACAGGGACATAGCCAGAGTCCTCTCCAATTCCCCATCCCCTGACCCCCCTCCACTCTCACAAGGCATGGAGTGTCAGGACCATGGTGAACAGGTCTGAGGAAATGACATGCATGTGGCCACTAGATGGAGCTGTTGTGGAAGTCATTGACAGCTCTAGTGGCAGTTAGATGTGTCAGCATTTAAACAGTGCATCACTGGAATGTTGATGCAACTGTCAACTGTCATTCTCAACTGTCACTGAGGAAGAGTCAGACAGTGTGTGCCTCAGAGTGGGTTGTTACTGGTGTGGATGGTGGAGGGTGTTGATGTATATAGTGTTGTACACAGTGGAACTTCTTATATGAATAAAAGCCTCATCTGAGAGAAGATTACAGTGTCTCTTTGCTCATTGAGAAAGTGACAGCTGTTTCTTCAGCTCACAAACTACTGGCTACAGTCAAGGTGGAATATCTGGCGCCTTGTGTTAACGTGTTGCCTCACGTGCTGCGTAACATAGCAATGTCAAAAGTGTTTTAACATGAAGCATATGTTGTGTAGGGGAGTTGCAGTGAATCCATGCTAGGTCCATGGGGCTTTGTTTGGTGAAGAGGGAGGAAGGGGATGTCCATATCTGCATTGGCCCAAAGGAGCCATATGTCACCTGCGTATCTCACCAGCAGCATGCTGTTCTTTCTGTCTTTGAGTGATGCAGGGTTTCTTGGCAAACCAAGCCTAACTCTAGTCTCTTTTCTCAGGAACTTCATCTCGGTCTCCTTGTACACAGGTTTAGGGCATATTTTGCTGGAAGAAACCCAAGTGCAGTGCCACCAGGACCCTTGCCCACTTGATGGCCAACACGGAGGCCAAGCGGAGAGAGTTGGTCTCCAAGAGAAAGAGGCCGTCCAAGTACAACTCTTTGGTGAGTAGCCATCCTGATTATTAGTTTCATTTGTGTCACTGCTGGGGCAGCTGATGAAAGCAATTGGGGAACATATTGTCCCAGTTTGGTAGAGAATGTCCTGGTTAATCCTCTGTCACCCCACTTTTTCAGGGGCTTTGTCCCGGTTTCTCTCTCCTCCTCCCACTTTCCCCCTTCTCCTCAGCTCTCTTGGGTTGCTGCAAAGTGACTTGCAAGGAATTTGCACCCCATGAACTCAAAAGGGAGAGAGGAGAGATAAGTTGCCAGGGTCTTCCCTTGCTAGGAGGCTGACGCAAAAGCAAACTGCTGTGCCCTTCCTAGCTTGTGTGAACTTCCTCATAAACAACCTTGGCCATCCTCACCACCTTCTAGTGTTGCTTGTCCACATGTGCCTTGCTTTTCCTGTCTTTGAAATGTTGGGGATATGGGAGACCACCTCTGGATCTAAACTGAGTGTGGGCCCAGTGGCCTTCAAGTCCAGAGTGCTCCCCAGAACTGTATCCCAGCCAATGGCCTAAATTATATTTTGTATTATATTGTATATTATATTGAAAAGATTCAAGTAAAGCTGATCTGAAAGGCAGTAGCTTTTTGCTTGCTAACAGAATTTAAAGTTTATTTCCTGGACTGAATTGTGAAGTGATGAAATAATATTTGGATGCACCATGTGCTTTCCTCCCCTTTTGCTTAGTCACTCTCTGGATGAGGGCTATTTTCTATTTCAGGTGACCTTTGCAGATGTGGCAGTATATTTCTCTGAGGATGAATGGAATCTGTTGACGACGAAACAGAAACTTTTGTACAATTATGTAATGATGGACAATTATGAGAATGTGGCTTCTGTAGGTAAGGAACCTGAATTCATTGCTCTTTCTATGAAGACTGAGGTCCCTTTTGTGCTAAATTATCGTGGTGCTATGATTCCACTAGTATTATAGAATCATAGAGTTGGAATAGACCACAAGGGCCATCCAGTTTAAACCCCCTTCTGCCATGCAGGAATACACATTTCAAGCCTCTCTTTAAAGACCTCCAAAGAAGAGGACTCCACCAAACTCTAAGGGAGTATATTCCTCTGTCAAAGTGCTCTTACTGTCACAAAATTCCTGCTAATGTTTAGGTGGAACCTCTCTCCCTGTGGCTTGCATCCATTGTGGTGTCTCCTTTTCTCTGTAGCAGCAAAAAGCAAGCCTACTCCTTGCGCAACATGACACCATTTCAAATATTTAAACATTGATATCATATCCACTCTTTATCTTCTTTTCTTCAGGCTAAACATAACCAGATCTCTAAGCTGCTCCTCATAGAGCTTGATGGTTTCCAGACCCTTCACCACTTTGGTTGCCCTCCTTTGGACATGCTCCAAGTAGTCAACATCCTTTTTGAATTGTGGGGCCAGAACTGGACATAGGATTATGCCAAGTGAGGCCTGACCAAAGCAGAATAGAGTGGCACTATTACTTCCCTTGATCTAGAAACTATTCTTGTATTGATGCAGCCTAGAATCACATTGGCCTATTTAGCTGCTACATCACACTGTTGGCCCATGTTCAACTTGCAATCTACTAGGAGTCCTAGAGGCCTTTCAAGCCTAGTTTAATTGTGATAGCAACATCCTCTAGAATATTTGAATCTGTAGTTCAGTGAAGCATTATTGCTCTCCAGTTTCTAAGGATCCTAATTACCCAATCATAATCTGCCAGTTCTAGGATTTTATGGAAAGGAGCCATTGACATTAATGCTTTTTACACCCAAATGGTACTCAGCACATCCCTGAGCAAGTTTCCTACCTTTTTGGCTCCTCTTCCATCCTTTTAAGGCTCTGGAGAGCCTTCTTGGGAGAAAGACCTCCCTTGGGCCTGCAGTGGCTCAGAGAGGGCCCAACAGTGTCAAAATCACCTCCACTTCCCCAAAGGGATGCTGTGGGCAAAATATTATTTCATCCCTCCCCCCCCCCAGGCAATACAATGTGGGGTTGCCCCTGAGATCTCCTCCAAACCCCATCAGTAGTCCATGCCTGTCTTATAATGTTTTAAGGCTGCTCCCTGGTGTTTGACCCTCACCAAAATTGGAGTCCAGATCCCAGCCCCCTTGCTCTGCCTTTGCCAATGAGTTATTTGTATATTGATTATCCTGCCTTTCTCAACAAACAGGCCTCAAAGTATCCCGTTTATGCATCACACTCTGTGGGTATGTGTCTATGATGGAGAGACGGAGGGAATGTTAAAAAATATAAAGACAGGGAAAAGATGCTGAAAATGAGATGCTGAAGTGGTGCAGATGGGCAAGAGGGAAGGTTGGAGAGCGGAGGGAGAAAGGGAAGGGGATCTGGCAGATGGGAGCCAGGAGGGGAAAGCAGGAGTAAAGCCAGGATTGCCTAGCTCTGTGCGGAGAGGAAGGGGCCTCTGGGAAGGGCCAGGAGAGAGGCCTTTGGGATTGGGAGACAGCCACGAACATGACAGATTTTAAGAACTGAACTGATGAGAAGCAGCTCAGGCCCTTGTTTTCAAACATATTAAGGGGTTCCATTTGGAAATTATGAGCAATGTCTATGAAGAAAGGAAAGGGCGGCAGAAAAATTCCTTTTCTCTCATGTTTCTTTTCGAACCTGAGCTTGCTTAGCTCCATGGTTGATTTCAGAGGCTCTTTGTTACCTGAAATGCTGGAGTCTGGGGAGGACACTGCGAAGTGCTATGCTTTTAAGGGAATTTCATACTTAGCTCAAAGGAGAAACTGGGGCAACAGTGACATCGGGAGTTATCCTGTTCTGTTAGGGGGATTCCGTGTATTCTCAAACCCTATATAAATGAACAGGGCTCCGCGCAGTTGAGCGGCTGCACCCGCCACCACCACAGGCGTGATTAACCCTTATGGGGCAAACTGCCCCTTTTCCCAGTGTGCCTTTTTGTGTATCCTGAAATCTGCATAAGGCATGCTCACCTATGACACAGGTGCACTGTACATGCATACACACACATATAGGTGTTCACGCACACACACAAAAACTAGCTAACAAAGGTGGGAGTGGTGAATAGATGTTAGGCTTTCCTAATGATAATAAATAACCTAGATGGACCTTGATTCCAATTGCTGAGGGTCCAGAATGGGGAAAGAAATCAGTAACTCCCATGACAGGTAGAGCTGGTGAGTGTAGTGAGGTGTTTAGCAGTGTAAACCAGGAAAGTGTCTGTCTGCAAGTGGACTGACGCTGAAGAAGAGCCAGTTGGGCCTGATCTTTATACTGAAATTGTTGCTTGTGGGCAGAACCCAAGTTTTCTATAAGGTTTAAATCATTTTAGAATGTTTTCTGGGTGGAGAAAATATGGTCCAAAATCAAATTGAATGCAATGGGCGCTTGGTGCAAATACCTCAGACATAAGAGATTAGCACACCGGTCCTCAGTTCTTTCTTGGCTCTGAATTCCAGTCCCGCTCACAAGCCAATGTACAGCCCAATTTGAGCATGATGCTCTTAGATGCAGCTCAACATTAACATAGCACAGTATGGAAACAACTTTCCAGATACAGGTTTTGGCAATGCACTGACTCCTCTTCACACTTAAAAATAAGTCACAGACACAGTTGATTTCATCTGAATCTTTGGAGGTTCTCTATCTTGAGTTGCAAAATAATAAAAATATTTGCAAGCTCTCCTCTCTGACTTCCATCATGTTCACCATCTCTTGTATACACAACTCCAATCCAATCCTATCCACAACAATCCACATGTGAGCTGTACACTGTATTCGTTGTGATTCATCTCCTGGTGCCACACAGCATGAAGCGTCCTCTGCAGTTAGCTTGCAGCATGCCATGTGCTCTGACTCCACTCTCTGGCTGTCTCACAGGATATGAGGACACTTTTCAATCAAAATATTTTTACACATGTTTAAAGGAATCCTTTTTCAACAGTCTGTATGACTATCTGCTTCTATTGATTACCTCAAGGTAGTTCCCCCACAATCTCTTCTTTGCCAGCACCTCTGACTAAGGATATAATCGTTTCATGGATTTGGGGGATCTGCAACAGGGTCATGCTCAGGTCACCCACCCCAACTTTACTAATTTAATATCAAATAGGGAGGTGTGAATGAAGGGCTAAATCTTGGGCTAACATTTCATCTCTTAACTCAGTATTATCTTTCATTACCCTTCTTTACAGAAGAACTTGTCAGTCATGAGAGAGTCCCCACACCAGAGAAGCCATACAACTGCCAAAATTGTGGGAAACATTTTGCATACAAGTCGATCCTTGTCATGCATCGCAGAATCCACACCGGAGAGAAGCCATACAAATGCCAGCATTGTGGGAAATGTTTTTCTCGGCAGT
>JACSCI010000158.1:33244-53418 GCA_016801065.1 Sceloporus tristichus | reverse complement strand
TGGAGCCCAACTCCCTCCGCTTGGCCTCTGTGTCAGCCATCAGGTGCGCAGGGGGTCCTGGTGGCCCTGCACTTGGCCACTTCCAGTAAGAAAGGCCTCAAAGCCGTGTACAAGGAGGCCGAGATGACGTTCCTGAGAAAAGAGACCAGGGTTAGGATTGGCTTGGCAAGAAACCCTGCAGCATTCAAAGACACACAGAACAGCATCCTGCTGGTGACATATGCCTCCTTTGGGCCGATGCAGAGGTGGGCATCCCCTTCTTCCCTCTGCACCAAACAAAGCCCCCTGGACCTAGCATAGATTCACTGGAGCTCCCCTACACAACAGATACTCCATGCCTTATTAGAGTGGTGGGGGATTAGAGAATGGGGAATTGGAGAGGGCCCTGGTTATGTCCCCATAGCTAGATGTGAAATGAGTGCCCCATAAATACATAAATAAATAAGTAATGCGCTGAAACCTCCAGAGTTCACCAGTGCTTTCCCCCAGCATCAGCCCCTTTCCCAAGAAGGCTGCATCCACACTATAGAAATAAAGTACTTTGACACCACTGAAACCTTTCAGTGCTATGGAATCCTGGGACTTTACCTTTGGGACACTTAGCCTTCTGAGACAGATAGCTGATGCCACAATGAACTACAAATCCCAGGATTCCATAGGCTGGAGCTAGGAGAGTTAATGTGGTTTCGAAGTGGATTATTTCTGAAGTGCGGATATAGCATGAGTCGGTTTTAAAAGGATAGAAGCACCCAATTCATCTTTTTACGCTCCTAATAATAGTTTTCCTTTAAAAAAAATAAGTAGTTTGTCTTAGTGTCTAAGGAAACTGGGGAGACTTTTAAAACCTCCCAAAGGAGCCACTTTTGGCCTTGTTTGGGGAACTAGCCTCCTCTTAGAAGCCAAAGCCCAATGTTTGTGAAGAAGAATAAGGCTTGTATTAAAACTATCCTCCCCATTTCTGATCCCTTTTAAAACCCATGATCCCCAGAAGGAGCAGAGCTTTGTAAGAAAACCCTCTCAGAAAAGAGACACAAAAGACACACAAAGAGGCACACTTCCTTCCTTTTGGCCCAAGGAGCCTGGCCTCCTTCTCACTCTGAAGCCTCAGGAGAGAAAGAGAGGCCTCTGTTCAACTGAGGCCTCAGAGAAGGTTCCGGAACATTATTCCCCAGAGTCACAACCAGCACAAAATGGCAGCCGGAACACAAAATGGCCTCCTCCGTCTCAGCGCTTGGCAGTTGGAGGCCTTCAGAGAACCCAAAATGGAGGATGAAAGGGCTCCAAAGTCAGAATGGACACCAAACAGGATTTCCAAACCTTAAAAACACCTAAAATGCCAAACCAAAAGTACATTCCCAGAGTTCCATAACACTCAGCCATGGCAATTGCAGTGGTGCAAAACAGGAATGCCCAGGAGTGGTGGCATTGATGATGATTAAGGTGTGGTGGCAGCCTGATATCATAATCATCATCACCCCCCACCACCACCACTAGCACTGCTACAGCGTGAGAGCCACCATTAATAGCTTTAAAATTGCACTTTGGGGAGTCACAGTCTCCCACCTTCAGAGAGAGTAGCCCATGCCTGGAAGGCCTGCTGGGCCTCCTTACTCCCCTCCGTGGGGGCAGTGGCCAAAGCAAAGCAGCAGCAGTAGACCCAAGCCAGGCCCAGCCAGACCTCAGCGCAGCAGGGAATCCTATCGCTTCCAGGCCTTATCCCTCTGCTGCCGCTCCCCTCCCTCCCTTCCTCCCTCCCTTCCTTCCCCCTCCCTCCCTCCCTCCCTCCCTCCCTCCCTCCCTTCCTTCCTTGTCTCTGGCTCACTCTCTCTGCTCATTGCAGCAGCCTTCCTGGGATATTCAGTGTTCGCTTCCTAACAAAGGGGTTTCTGGCCTCATAAAGGATTTGGGGCAAATTCGATCTGAAAGGCGGTACAGTAGTAGCGTTTTCTCTTGCCAATGGGATTTACAGTGTATTTCCTGGACTGGATCTCCCACCACATGGCCAGAAAGAGGAAGGGTTCTGCCCTGCAATAAGGCCCCTCCAATCCCTCTGAACCAAGGACTATAACTCCCATGTCTTCTTGACCAGACACATTGTCAATAGCTTTCTTTCTTTCTTTCTTTCTTTCTTTCTTTCTTTCTTTCTTTCTTTCTTTCACCCTAGCTGCCTTGTGTTAATGGTGTTACTGCTCTTTTTGTGTTTGTGTGCTTTCAAGTTGTTTATGACTTATGGCGACCCTAAGGGAAGCCCTTCGCAGGCTTTTCTTGGCAAGATTTGAAGCAGTTTTGCAAGTGCCTTCCTCTGAGGCTGAGAGAGTGTGACTTGCCTAAGGTCACTCAGTGGGTTTCCATGGCCAAGAGGGCACTTCAACCCTGGTCTCCAGGGTCATAGTCCAATGCTCCAGCCACTGAACATTGCTGTCTCTTTCTTGAGGCTTTGTAGTGTTTTGTGGAGTGGCTCCAAGTCATTGCCGACTTCTGGGGAGCCTCTCCTGGGGTTTTCTTGGCAAGAATTGTTCAGAGGAGGTTTGCCATTGCTTTCCCTGAGGCTGAGAGAGTGTGACTTCTTGCCCAAGGGACCAAGCTGGTTTCATGGTGGACTGGGGCACTGGACCCTGGCCTCTAGAATTGTAACCCATCACTCAAACCACTGCACCACACTGCCTCCCATTCCCATGATACAACCTGAGAAATAACTGCAGACATTTTCTGTTCTTCAAGTGTGTCTTTAAGTCATTTCTAATTTATGGCAACCCTAAGGCAACCTTATCATGGGGTTTCCTTGGCAGGCTTCTTCAGAGAGGGGTTGCCATTACCATCCTCTGAGGCTGAGAGAGTGTGACCTCCCAAGGTTCCCCTAAGTCCCAAACACACTGCAGCAATAATCCAATCTGAGTCCGCTTTAACTGCCCTGGCTCAGTGCTCAGGAATTCTGGGAAATGTAGTTTTGTGAGACATTTAGCCTTCTCTGTCAGAGAGCTCTGGTGCCACAATAAGCTCCAATTCCCAGGATTCCCTAGCACTGGGCCAGGGCAGTGAAAGTGCTCTCAAAATGGACTATTGCTGCCATGTGTTTTGGACCTTTCTTGACCACAAATTATCCATAGCCTGCAATGCATCTCCTAATTCTGTTGGCAGTCCCTCCCTCCCAACACTTTCGCATTTCCCCCCAAAATCAGCGCAAAGCTGGCAGATGGAAAGAGGTTTTAAAGCAGCATTTAAACATGCAATATTTCTTTTTGCAAGACTAAATGTCCCAAATGCTATTATCAGTTTTGTAGCTATTATTACAGAAAGACGTAGAGTGCAAACTCCTCAAGTACCTTTATTTTCTGATCTCCGGTGGTCCAAGCAGCCAAACTGCGGCCCTTAAATAATAATAATAATAATAATAATAATAATAATAATAATAATAATTTTATACCCCTCTCTTCAGCCAAAAGGCTATCAGAGTGGCTTACAAATTTTTAATTAGATATTTAGACATTATGGCTCTTAGCCCAGCAGACCCTTAAACTGCCTTAAATCACGCTGCCATCATCCATAAAAGGATTTCCCTTAACCTACACTGGGACCAGTTAAGGAACCTTATTCCTACTTCTTTACTGATCTTCCCAAGCATGAACCGAGCCAAGACACTTGTAAAAAGACTGTCGGTGTAGTAGATACTCCAAGGAGATAGTTACTATAGATAATAAAATATAACTAAAATATAAGTCATGCAAGATATTAAGAATCTTGCAGGTACAATATTTGTAAGTATATAATATTCAATTCATACAAGCTATTAAAGAAATAAAGAAACCTAAGCGTCCAATTCTGAGACTAACTTCCAAGATCCGCTCTTTAACTCTCTCTCTCGATCTCCAACTGACACAATTCCCCCAACTGTCTCTTGGTCTCTCAGGCCTTATATCTCCTTCTCACGGAAGCTTCCAGAAGAACCTTTATCTTGCTCTCTGATTGGTTGAGAGAGCCTTCCGTAGCAGTGATGTCATTCTGCATTTGCATAAATCTCCCTTTTCTGCCTGAAGAAGACCTCCATTGACTGGAGCCCAGTCATTACACTTTCCCAAGGCAAGGCTTGCACCTATTTCCCAATGTTGTTCTTGGTGTCTGCCTTCCAGTTGTTTCCAGGTCTTATGGTGACCTTATGGGAGTCTCTGAAGGGGTTTTCTTGGCAGGTTCCTTCAGATTGGGTTTCCCATGGCCATCCTCTGAGGCTGAGAGAGTGAGACTTGCCCAAGGCATCAGTTCTTTTGGAAGCCTTTTTGCTTTATCTACTAGAAGGCAGCTGAAGGGTTGCTTCTTGCATTAAAGAATGAGAGGAACCTTCTGGCATCCAAAAGGCTAACATTCTCTGGAGATATGTCTGATAATATGTATATATAGGATTGCAATACCTGTTCATTTATTAAAAGGTTTATAGTGCACCCCATATCATAGAATCTCATAGCTATGTCCCTTAATAGCAGTTAATCAAATTAAAGAGTATATAAAACAAAAACATGAAACAAGCTGGACAAGGTAATTGTTACATGAATTTGTAATTGGTTGACTGGACAAACCCAAAGGATATTCAACAGTGGCTCCTTTTCATCCTGGACAGAAGTGACCAGTGTGGTGTCCAGTGGGGTTCTGTCCAGGTCCCAGCGCTATTCAACCTTTTTATCAATGACTTGGATGACAGAATTGAGGGCATAGTTATCAAATTTGCAGATGAAACCAAATTAGGAGGAATAGCTAATACCTCAGAGGACAGGATCAAAGTTCAAAATGACCTGAATAGACTAGAAAGCTGGGCCAAAACAAACAAAATGAAATTCAACATGGAGAAATGTAACGTATACATTAAGGGAGGAAAAATGAAATGCACAAATATAGGATTATGGGGGACACCTGGATGAATGAAACTATGTGTGAAAGGGATCTAGGAGTCTATGTAGACCACAAGTTGAACATGAGTCAACAGTGTGATGCAGCAGCTAACAAGGCAAATGCAATTTTAGCCTGCATCAATAGAAGTATAGTGTCTAGATGAAGGGAAGTAATAGTCCCACTCTATTCTACTCTGGTCAGGCCCCACCTGGAATATTGTCTCCAATTCTGGGCCCCACAATTCAAAAAGGATGTTGAGAAACTGGAGTGTGTCCAAAGGAGGGCGACTAAAATAGTGAAGGGTCTGGAAACCATATCCTATGAGGAGCGACTTAGGAAACTGTGGATGTTTAGCCTGGAGAAGTGAAGGTTAAAAGGTGATACGACAGCCCTGTTTAAATATTTGAAGGGATGCCGTATTGTGCAGGGAGCAAGCTTGTTTTCTGCTGCTCCAGAGAACAAGAACCGGAGGAATGGATGCAAGCTCCAGGAAAAGAGATTCCACCTCAACATTAGGAGGGACATTGGGACACACTACTTCCTCAGAGTGTATTGGAGTCTCCTTCCTTGGAGGTTTTTAAATAGAGGCTGGATGGCCATCTCTCACTATGCTTTGATTGAGAGTTCCTCCATGGCAGGGGGACTGGATGGCCCCAGTGGTCTCTTCCAACTCTATGAGTCTCTAATTCTCTGATTCTGAGATTACAATGGGACAGTCTCAATGCTTAAGGTAAGGAGCAGCAACCTGAAGAAGTCACAATAGCGCCATCTGAATACTTCAGGCAAGGTGCATCAGCCTGTAATCAAAATGGGCAGATTCAATGCATGAGGGTAGGAGCATCAGTCTTAGGTCACAATGGGCCATTTTCAATCCTTCAGAGAAGGTGCTTCAGGCTGAAGTCACAATGGGCCAGTCTCAATCCTTCAGGTAAAGAGCACCAGCCTCAACTCATAATAGTCCTATCTAAATCTTTAAGGCAAGAAGCTTGAGTCTGAGATCAAAATGGGCCACTCTCAATCTTCAGGAAAGGAGCATCAGCCTGACGTCACAATAGTCACATCTTAATCCTTCAGGTTTGGAGCATCAGACTGAAGTCACCATGGGCCAATCTCAATCTCTCACACAATGAGCATCAGCCTCAGGTAATGGGCCGGTCTCATTCCTTCAGGTATGGAGCACCAGCCTGAAGTGACAATAGTCCCGTGTAAATCCTTCAAGAAAGGAGTATCAGCCTGGGATCACAATAGGCCAGTCTCAGTTATTCAGGTAAGATGCATGAGCCTGAGGTCACAATGGGCCAGTCTCAGTCCTTCAGGCAAGGAGCATCAGCCTGAGATCACAATGGGACACTATCAATGCTTAAGGTAAGGAGCATCAGTCTGAGGTCATAATGGGCCAGTCTCAAAATGGCCGCTGGACCACAAAATGGCTGCCAGAACACAAAATGGCCACCTCAGCCTCAGCGCGTCACAGCTGGCAGTTTGAGGCCTTCAGGAAACCCATAATGGAGGATGTATGGTCCCTAAAGTTAGAAGTGACCCCAAACAGGATTTCCCAACCTTAACAATACCTAAAGTTTTTCCTGATGCTCTAATATGGAGACTCCCTGAGATAGTCAGTATTCGCAAGCAAAGGAGGGCCAAGAGAGCCCTGGAGAGCCTTGCTTTGGGGTGGCTCTGGATCTCTGGGGCCCAACAAAGTAGAAATCCCAGGATTCCACAGGATGGAGCCAGGAGAGTTAATACAGTTTCGAACTGGAATATTTCTGCAGTGCAGATACAGCCTGAGCTGGTTGTAAAAGGGTAGACGTACCCTCTTAATAATCGTTTTACTTTCAAAAACTAAGCACTTTGTTTTTCTGTCTAATCCTTATTTTTGTTGTTGTTTGATTCATTCTTGGTAATATCAGATGGTCTGGTTTGTCAACTTCCTTCATGCATAAAAATCTCTTAATAAGGAAACTGGAGAGACTTTTAAAACCTCCCAAAGGAGCTCCATTTGGCCTTGTTTTGGGGAACAATCCTCCTCTTAGAAGCCAAAGCCCAATGTTTGTGAAGAAGAATAATAAGGCTTGTATTAAAACTCTCCTCCCCTTTTCTGATCCCCTTTAAAACCCATGTTCCCCAGAAGGAGCAGAGCTGTGTAAGAAAACCCTCTCAGGAATGATACACAAAAGACACACAAAGAGACACACTTCCTTCCTTTTGGCACAATTACACAATTCCAATTTAAAACATAACTTAATTTTATACCACAGGTTCATGTTCATGCAGATTGGAGAGTATAAACAAATGATAGTTCATAAAAAGTAAGGATAGGACTGTATAATTTGGTAAACACACAATAATGAGTAGGTTGTTATTACTTCGTAAATAATCCCATTATATTGTGTTATAGAGTATTATATTTAAGACCTATTAGTTCAAAACTATGGTCATATCTTTTGTTTAAGGAAATTCATCACTTCAAGAAGGGGTTGGTTGGTTTCATTTTGGAAGGTCTTATAAAAACTAGCGGTAAAGCCATCCAGACCCAGTGCCTTTCCTCTTTTTGCACTTTGGATCGTGTCTTTTAATTCTGTGATGGATATCTGTCTATTCAACTCAGCTATATGTTCTTCCTTCAAGACAAGGATGAAGCCTGTTTTCAAGTACGGTTCTAATTCTCTTCTTGTGGGGCTTTTTGCCTGAAAGATCTCTTTCAAGTATTCATAAGTTGCTTGTTTCAAGCCTTTCGAATCTGTATAGATTCTTTGTCCATCATTAACCTTGTTTATTATTTCTTTCTCTTTGTTCTTACATAGTTTTTGGGCCAGCCACCCTCCTGGTTTATGTGCTTTCTGAATCTGTTTAATTCTTATGTTTCTCATCCTATTGGCCAAATCTTCCACGTTCTCCATATTATACTGTTTCTGCAGTAGTCTAATTTCTCTTATAATCTTTTCACTATTCGGATTTTGTTTTAATTCCTTTCTTAACTATTTCGTCAGTAATTTGTGTTCTTCTGGCCCTTTTCCTGATTAGTACCTCTTGATGTTTGTTGATTAAAATAAAGCCTCTAACAACCGCTTTGCTGGCAGCCCAAACCATCTTTATGTCAGGACCCTTTTTAAGTTTTCTAAGAAGTAGCTTTTAAGTACTTGTCCGGCTTGTTCAACAATTTTTGGACAGGTTAGTAGATAACCTTGTAGTTGCCATCTGAATTTTGAGTTTTCCTTTCTTATTGTCAGGAGAATCGGGTTATGATCGAAGGATGATTTCGGTAAGGTTTCCACTTTTCTAATTTTTGGAGACAACGATTTGGAAACAAAAAACATGTCAATTCTAGAGAAGGCTTTAAAGTGCCTCTCCGAAAAGAAGGTAAAACCCTGTCTCTCTCCGTATTTGTATCTCCAAGTTTCAATTAAACTCTTGTAAAAGCTTGGAAAAGGATGTCGGGAGTTTCCCCTGTTCCTCTTTTATTGCCTTGAGTGATAATGGATCAAGTATGGACTGAGTACTGTATTCCAGTCACCGCATAAAATAATGTCAGTATCATTATAATCTTGTAGTACATTTCTGAGGTTTTGAGAAAAGTTTGCTTTCACATTATTCGGTGCATAAACTACCACCAGCACAACTTTATGCTCGTTTATAACTATCTCTAAGCCAATATAGCAGCCTTTTTTATCTTGAAATAGCTGTTTGGATTGTATGTTACTTCTGACATAGACCCCTACTCCTTTCTTCTTTTGTTTGTTTGCTGTGACATATTCTGTTCCTAGTTTTTTATTCCTTAGTAGTCTTTCATTTGTCTGCTTAATGTGCGTCTCTTGTAAGCATAAGATATCATATTTTCTCTTACCTAGAAGATGAAAAACCTCTTTCCTTTTGGTTTTATTGTTCAAACCCTTAATATTCCATGAAAGAATGTGTAAATTTAATATTGGCTGTGGCATAGTCCTTTATTTACCCTTGTGTTTACATCTTCTTCTTCTTCTTGGTTTACTTTCCCCACTTTCTTCCACACTTGTCTTGGCACTTAGTATTTGGTCTGCTTCTTCTGTCCCTTTTATTTCTTGCTCCTCTCCTTCTTCTGAATCTGTTTCTCCTGATCCTTCTTCCTCTTCTTTGTTTTCTGATGTTCCCTTTCATCTTTTCCCTCCATATCATCTTTTGGTTTTTTATCTTCTGGCTCTTCCTCTTGCTCATCTTCTTTCCTTTCTTGTGTTTTGGATTTATCTTCTTTCATCTTTTTAGTTGTTTCAATTTCTCTTTCGTGTCTTTTCCAAAATTCTTTGGCTTTGAGGATAGAGTTTAATTTTATCCAAAGTTGTTTATAGAAGACAGAAATTCCTTCCAACTTTTCCCATCTATATATTATGTTGTGTCTGTTTAGTTGGTTTGTTAGGAATTGATAGCCTTCTTTTTTCTGAAGAGTCCACTTAGGGACATCCTTAAAAATCCTGACCTCGTAGTCTTCTATCATGAGTTTTTCCTGATAGCTTGTTTATAATAGTAAATCTCTTACCTTTTGTCTTAGAAAATATATAACTATGTCCCTCGGAAGACCTTTATCTCTGTCGATTTTTGAGTTGATTCTGTAGATCTTATTAGTGCTCCAACTTAATTCTTGGATGGATATATGTTCATATATTCAGTGAGGATTGGTAAAAGTAAGTCATGAAGATCCTCTCCTTGAGTTTCCTTTACTCCTCTAAGCTTTAAGCAGTTCTGTCTGGATTTTTGTTCTTCTAAAGCTCTCATATCCATATATCTTTCTTTTTCTGTCTCTTGCTCCACTTTGATTTTAATAATAATAAAATAAATAATAAAATTTTTATTTATATCCCGCCCTTCCAAACGATCAGGGCGGCTTACAAAATACAAAACATAATACAATCAATACAGTAAAAGATTAAAAGCATACAATTACATCAACATAAAAATAACAATTAAAAGCCCCATAACCCAACCTCTTGGCCACGGAAGAGGAGGGAGGCCCACAGGATATTTAATCAGGGAATGCCTGTTGTAATAGGAAGGTTTTTTAAGTCCTTCCTAAATTGGGCCAGGGTGGTAGATGAGCGGAGCTCAGTGGGCAGCGTATTCCAAAGGGCTGGGGCAGTGTCTTCCGTAAGATTAGCTCTTTCCTCTAATTCCTGTACTCTTATCTTTACCTGACTTATTTCATTCGTAACGACTTCCAGAGTTTGTCTGATATCCTTCAGCTCCACCATCAAGTCTTTCTTTATATCAGCTCTCAAACTTTTTATCTCTCTTGCCAGATTTTGTTCCATATCTTGCCTTAATTTTTTAATTTCTTCCAAGACAGAAGGTTGTTTTATGGAGTATCTCTTCTGAGAGTAACTGGAGGGTTGACTTTGGTGTATTGTGTTTGAGAAGCAGCTGTGGCTCTTCTGGCAGCTGCAGCCATTTAGAGATTGCAAAGTGTAGCAGTCTCTGAAAAGTAGATCTTTTAGTTGCCTTAAATTCAGAAGCAATTCCACAAACTCAAAGTTCATAATATAATTAGTCAAAATAAAATCAGTCAAAATCATCAGTCAGAGTCTCTGTTACACCCAATATTTCCTGATAACACATGGAAGTAGCATCCAAAATTAGCATTAATGTCCCAACGCTAGATTTTTAAGTTTAGGAGGATAGTATGTAGCTATAAGTTACAATAAGTAGCAATCTTCTTACTTTCCTAAATAAGTCCCTCATTTTCTTTTAAGTTTAGACAGAGGAAGGTTGGCTTCCATGCGACAAACTTTGCAAAGTTCAAACTTAATATCCCAGGGACAGGAAAATGAGTCTAAGTTCTTTCCTGCTGCTTGGGCTCCATTGTACTGTGAGGTTAATTCTTAGTGAAGTCTCTCTTGTTTGTCCACCCAATAGTTAGAGGGGGAAAAACATACTTATCTTTACTGTTGCTTTGTGGCTAATAAGCCTTGTAGCTTTGCAAAGGATTGGCGTTAGCATTGAGTGCTTGTTTGGCTGCTGCCGCGATGCTGGTTTGAGCCTCAGGTTTAGCATGGCTGGCTCCTCGGCTCCTCTGCTGCGCACCTGTGTCCTCCGTCTGGCCCCTTCTTTGCTCCAGCCACAGCCCTCTGGAGCCTCTGTGGGCTCCCCGCCGCAACCCCTCTTCCCGGAAGTATAATAGCTGCTTTGAGGGTCCAAGAGTTATTCTATCGGATCCTATTTTCTTTGTAGCACCGCTGTGTGGAGCGAGTGTTACCCTCAGAGCTCCGAGCTAACGGTCTTCCCGCCTCCACGCGAATCCTAGAAGTCCTGCTTTTCTGAGAGATTTTATCTGTGAAATGTTAATTTAAAGCATGACACTGAGCTGTGGTAGGCTCTAATAATGCATTCCAGGAGGAGGATTTCTGGATCAGGTCCCAGATGCTCCCCTCCCCACTTCAGCAGTCCCTTTATGCTTCTATTTACTTTGGCACTTTCCCTCCCTCCCTCCCCCTTCCTTCCTTCCTTCCCATCCATTAACCTACATCCCTTCAAGGGGGTCCAAGGCCCTTTCAGCATTTTCCCAGAACCGGAAGGAGGGTAATCTTTCTGGGGCTGAGGGTCTTTCTGCTGGTCCTTCTTCACAGGGTTGTTGTGAAGGAAAATCCAGGTCTTGTGGGCCTCTAAGCCTAGTTTCCTGGTTGCCAAGGGGTGTCCCTCTCCCCAGAAGGGGCTTTGGGTCCCTCCGTCTGCTTTTTCTTGACTGTGTCCTAAATTGGGACCCTTCTCTCCCGCCCAGATAGAGCCCCCTCCCCCAAGACCCCAGGGAAAACTCCTTCCACCTGAAAAATGTTGTTTCCAATGCTATCCTGTGTGATGCTCTTTATTTGGCACAAAAATATTCCCCAAATGAAGCATCAGAATGGAGGGTCTTTCCTCTGCCCCACTTTCCAGGAGGGAGGGGGATCCTCAAAGCCCTTTCTACATTTGGATCCTGATCCCCTCCATGGCCATGTCTCTCTCCCAGCATCCCTCCTGACCTCTTTTCTCATAATAACCCCCAAGTACCTGGGCCCCTAGGAATCCTCTGAGGAGAAGGCAGGGAAGGAAAGAGGGAGAGGAGGCCTGGCAGGCCCCCTTTCTTTGTGGAACAAGAGGGGCTTCCTTCCTTCTTATAACCCCCAGAGTCCCCCAGAAGACCTTCCAGCCATTCCTCTAAATAAACAAGGGTTGTCTCCCATTTCCATCCCTCAGAACAAATTATGAGGGCAGCAATGCTTCAGGTAGGAGATTCTAATCATGCGTACAGATCACCAGGGCCTTACTGCTGCTGTTGTTTATCCTACTGGTGGCCTTTGAAGGAAGGAAAGGAGTGCACTGGGGGTTCAGCAGCCTCCCCTTCCTTCCTTCCTTCCTTTGAAGAAATTTTGAAGAGGCCACAATGCAGCCCAGGAAAGCCAGGAAAGGAAGGCTCTGCTTTGGAAATTGTCTCTCTGTGTATACTGTATAGATAGATAGATAGAGATAGATAGATATGTGTTTGCCTCTGCTGTTCTGATATCTGGGAATAGAGCTGAGGACTGAGGAGAGAAGAAAGGGTCAGTTTTGTGCAAATTCACAACTTCTGTGCATCAGAGTCCAGTGTGTTGAAATAGCAAAAAACTTTATTGAAAACACATAGTCAGAAAATCAGTATTTAAGCCAGAACTGCCCTCCCCAAGCCAAAGAATATATTGAAACCCCAAAACCTACAACTCCACCTTCTACCAAACCTAGCCCCACCTCCAATTCCCACCATCTATCCCCCACTATTAACCATCCTTCTCACACGCACAATCTCTTCCTGCCAGAGACATTCGAAGAAACTAGCTCCCTTTCTGTTACTACCGGCCCCCAACTTTCTTCAGCCAACATCCCACAAACTCCAAATACTATCATTGCTATTCTAGCTACCTACAACAAATCCTAGCCCCCCCCTCCATCTAACTAACCTAAAGGACGACCCATAATCACCAGCCAAATTTATAACACAAAGAAATTAAAACCTAAACTTAAAACATAACTTTAAAACATAAACAGACATATGGACAGAAAAACCTTACAAATAAAACCATAAGAGCCTTTTCTTAGCACCACTGGATTGAAAAAAAATATTTTTGTATTCCTTCTTTACAAAAATAATGTTTGTTCACTGCTTGGATTTGTGTGGCTTCTCTCCTGTGTGGACTCTCTGATGTCTCACTAGGTGTGACTGCCGAGAAAAACATTTCCCACGATGCTGGCATTTGTATGGCTTCTCTCCTGTGTGGACTCTCTGATGTCTCACTAGGTTTGACTTGAAAGAAAAACATTTCCCACAATGATGGCATTTGTATGGCTTCTCTCCTGTGTGGACTCTCTGATGTCTCACTAGGTGTGACTTCTGAGAAAAACATTTCCCACAATGCTGACATTTGTATCGCTTCTCTCCTGTGTGGAGTCTCTGATGTCTCACTAGGTTTGACTGCAGAGAAAAACCTTTCCCACAATGCTGGCATTTGTATGGCTTCTCTCCTGTGTGGAGTCTCTGATGTCTCACTAAGTCTCCCTTTAAAGAAAAACATTTCCCACAATGCTGGCATTTGTATGGCTTCTCTCCTGTGTGGACTCTCTGATGTCTCACTAGGTGTGGCTTCCAAGAAAAACATTTACCACAATGTTGGCATTTGTATGGCTTCTCTCCGGTGTGGACTCTCTGATGTATCACTAGGTGTGACTGCCAGGAAAAACATTTCCCACAATGGTGGCATTTGTATGGCTTCTCTCCGGTGTGGACTCTCTGATGTATCACTAGGATTGACTTCAAATAAAAACATTTCCCACAATGCTGGCATTTGTATCGCTTCTCTCCTGTGTGACCTCTCTGATGTTTCACTAGGTCTGACTTCATTGAAAAACATTTCCAACAATGCTGGCATTTGTATGGCTTCTCTCCTGTGTGGATTCTCTGGTTTTTCAATAGGTTTGACTTGAAAGAAAAACATTTCGCACAATGCTGGCATCTGTATGGCTTCTCTCCTGTGTGGACTCTCTCATGACTGACAAGTTCTTCTGTAAAGAAGCATAATGACAGATAATACTGAATATCAGAGTTAAGAGAGGAAAGTGTTAGCTCAAGATTTAGCCCTATGTTCACACCTCCCTATTTGAGATTAAATTAATAAAGTTGGAGTGGGTGACTTGAGCATGACCCTCTTGCAGATGCCCCAAATCCATGAAACGATTATATCCTTACTCACAAGAGCTGGCAAAAAAGAGATTGTGGGGAAGACCTTGAGGTAATCAGTAGAAACAGAGAGTCATACAGACTGTTGAATAAATATTCTTTTAAACATGTGTAAAAATATCTTGATTGAAAAGTGGCCTCATATCCTGTGAGACTGCCAGAGAGTGCTGAGTCTGAGCACATGGCATGATGCAAGCTAACTGCAGAGGAGACTTCATGCTGTGTGGCACCAGGAGATGGATCACAACCAATACAGTATACAGGGCACATGTGGATTGCTGTGGATAGGATTGGATTGGAGTTCATACTCTGCTATGTTGTTGTTGTTGAGCTGCATCTGGGAGCATTGTGCTCATATTGCGCTGCACACTGGTTTGTGAATGGGACTGGAATTCAGAGCCAACAAGGACCTGATAACCGATGTGCTAATACCTTATGTCTGAGGTATTTGCACCAAGCACCCATTGCACTCAGTTTGATTTTGGACCATATTTTCCCCACCCAGGAAACATTCTAAAGTGATGTCAACCTTATAGAAAATTCGAGTTCTACCCACTAGCAACAATTTCAGTATAAATATACCAACTGGCTGTTCTTCAGCATCAGTCCAGTTACAGACAGACACTCTGTTGGTTTACATTGCTAAACACCTCACTACACTCGCCAGCTCCACTTGCCATGGGAGTTACTTATTCCTCTCCCTATTCTGGACCCTCAGCAATTGGAATCAAGTTCTGTCTAGGTTATGTATCACCATTAGCAAAACCTAACATCTATTCACCAGTCCCACCTTTGTTACCTGGTTCTTGTGTGTGTGCGTGAACACCTATATGTGTGTGCATGCATGTACAGTGCACCTGCGTCATACACGGGCACACTTTACGCGGATTTTGGCATACACTAAAAGCCACACTGGGAAAAAGGGCAGTGTGCCCCATAAGGTTAATGGCTCCTGTGTCCGTCGTGGGTGCGGCTGCTCGACTGAGTGGAGCCCCATTCATTTAAATAGTGCTCAAGAACACACAGAATTCCCCTAATGCTGGGGGCAGGGTCCGGGACGGCATGACTCCCAAGGTCACTTTTGCCCCAATCTCTCCTTTGAGCTAAGTATGAAATTCCCCTAAAAGCATAGCACTTGGGAGTGTCCTCCCCAGACTCCAGCATTTCGGGTAACAAAGGGCCTCTGGAATCAACCATGGAGCTAAGCAAACTCAGGTTGGAAAAGAAACATTAGACAAAAAGGAATTTTTGTGTTGCCCTTTCCTCTCTTCATAGACATTGCTTATAATTGCTACATGGAACCCCTAAATATGTTTGAAAACAAGGACCTGAGCTGGTTCTCATCAGTTCAGTTCTTAAAATCTATCAGGTTGATGGCTGCCTCCCAATCCCCAAGACCCCTCTCCTGGCCCTTCCCAGAGGTCCCTTGCTCTCCACATAGAGCTAGGCAATCCTGGCTTTGCTCCTGCCTTCCCCTCCTGGCTCCCAGATGCGGGACCCCCTTCCCTTTCTCCCTCCGCTCTCCAACCTTCCTTCTTGCCTATCTGCACCGCTTCAGCATCTCAGTTTCAGCCTCTCTTTCCTGCCTTTCTGTTTTTCACTTTCCCTCCATCTCTCTGTTACAGACACAAACCCACAGAGTGTGATGCATAAAAGGGATCATAGAGTCATAGAGTTGGAAGAAACTACAAGGGCCACCCAGTCCAACCGCCTGCCGTGCAGCAACTCTCAATCAAAGCATCCCCAACAGATGGCCATCCAGCCGCTGCTTGAAGACCTCCAAGGAAGGAGACTCCACTACACTCCGAGAAAGGAGTGTATTCCACTGTCGGACAGCCATTGCTGTCAGGAAGTTCTTTCAAATGTTGAGATGGAATCTCTTTTCCTGTGGCTTGCATCCACTGCTCCAGGTCCTAGTCTCTGGAGCAGCTGAAAACAAGTCAGCTCCCTCTTCAGTATGACATCCCTTTTAGGCCCATTTGTTGAGAAAGGCAGGATAATCAATATACAAATAATACATTGGCAAAGGCAGAGCAAGGGGGCTGGGACCTGGACTCCAATTTTGGTGATAGTGAAGTGCCAGGGAGCAGTCTTAAAACAGCCTTAAAACATCTATAAGACAGGCATGGACTACTGATGGGGTTTGGAGGAGATCTCAGGGGCAACCCCACATTGTATTGTCGGGGGGGGGGGTGGTGAGATGAAATAATATTTTGCCCCTCAACATCCCACAGCATCCCTTTGGGGAAGTGGAGGCCATTTTGCCACTGTTGGGCCCTCTCTGAGCCAGTGCAGACCCAACAGAGGTCTTTCCCCCAAAAAGACTCTCCAGAGCCTTAAAAGGATGAAATAGGGGCCAAAAAAGGTAGGAAATCTGCTCAGGAATGCGCTGAGTACCATTTGGGTGTGAAAAGCATTAATCTCCATGGCTTCTTCCCATAAAATCCTAGAATTGGCAGTTTAGGATGGAGTATTTACAATCCTTAGAAACTGGAGAGCAATAATGCCTCACTGAACTACAGATTCAAATATTCTAGAGGATGTTGCTATCACAATTAAACTAGGCTTGAAAGGGATCTAGGACTCCTAGTAGACCGCAAGTTGAACATGGGACAACAGTGTGATGAGGCAGCTACAAAGGCCCATGTGATTCTAGGCTGCATCAATACAAGAATAGTTTGTACATCAAGGGAAGTAATAGTGCTACTCTATTCTGCTTTGGTCAGGGCTCACTTGGAATAATCCTGTGTCTAGTTCTGGGCCCCACAATTCAAAACGGATGTTGACAAATTGGAGCATGTCCAAAGGAGGGCAACCAAAGTGGTGAAGGGTCTGGAAACCATCAAGCTCTATGAGGAGCAGCTTAGAGAGCTGGTTATGTTTAGCCTGGAGAAAAGAAGATAAAGAGTGGCTATGATATCCAAGTTTAAATATTTGAAATGTTGTCATGTTGCTCAAGGAGCAGGCTTGCTTTTTGCTGACACAGAGAAAAGGAGACACAACAATGGATGCAAGCCACAGGGAAAGAGGTTCCACCTAAATATTAGGAGGAACTTCGTGACAGTAAGAGCTCTTTGACAGTGGAAAATACTCCCATAGAGTTTGGTGGAGTCCTCTTCTTTGGAGGTCTTTAAAGAGAGGCTGGACGGCCATCTCTTTGGGGTGATTTGAATGTGTATTCCTGCATGGCAGAAGGGGGTTGAACTGGATGGCCCTTGTGGTCTGTTCCAACTCTATGATACTATAATTCTAGTGGAACCATAGTGACATGATAATATAGTATGAAAGGGCCCTCAGTCTTTATAGAAAGAGCAATGGATTCAGGTTCCTTACCTACAGAAGCCACGTTCTCATAATTGTCCATCATTACATAATTGTACAAAAGTTTCTGTTTCGTCGTCAACAGATTCCACTCATCCTCAGAGAAATATATGGCCACATCTGCAAAGGTCACCTGAAATAGAAAATAGCCCTCATCCAGAGAGTGACTAAGCAAAAGGGGAGGAAAGAACATGGTGCATCCAAATATTATTTCATCACTTCAGAATTCCGTCCAGGAAATAAACTTTAAATTCTGTCAGTAAGAAAAAATCTACTGCCTTTGAGATCAGTTTGTCTTGAATCCGTTCAATATATTATACAAATTAATAAAAAATATAATTTAGGCCATGGCTGGGATACTGAAGATGGGTTAGGATACTGACTATCCCAACACATATAGTACATTTAGCCACAAATGAATTATGGTGCATTTAGCCATTTCTTGCCAAATTTCAGAGGCAAATGTCATTTTAAAAAACAGTTCTGGGGAGCACTCTGGAATTGAGGGCCACTGGGCTCAGCCCCAATTTAGATCCAGAGATGGTCTCCCATATCCCCCAACATTTCACAGACAAGAAAAGCAAGGAACATGTGGACAAGCAACACCAGAAGGTGGTGAGGATGACAAAGGTTGTTTAGGAGGAAGATTACACAAGCTAGGAAGGGCACAGCAGTTTGCTTTTGCCTCAGCCTCCTGGCAAGGGAAGACCCTGGCAACATATCTCCTCTCCTGTCCCCCTTTTTGAGTTGATGGGGTGCAAACTCCTTGGAAGTCACTTTGCAGCAACCCAAGAGAGCTGAGGAGAGAGAAACCGGGACATTTTTGAAAGCCCCTGAAAAAGTGGTGTGACAGAGGATTAACCAGGACTTTCTCTGCCAAATTGGGACAATATGTTCTCCACTCGCTTTCATCAGCTGTCCCAGCAGTGACACAAATGAAACTAATAGTCAGGGTGGTGACTCACCAAAGAGTTGTGGTACTTCGACAGCCTTTTTCTCTTGGAGCCAAACTCCCTCTGCTTGGCCTCTGTGTTGGCCATTAGGTGGGAAGGGGGGGGGGTTGTGGTGGCACTGCACTTGGGTCTCTTCCAGCAAAATATAACCCCAAAGCTGTGTACAAGGAGGCCGAGATGAAGTTCCTGAGAAAAGAGACTAGAGTTAGGCTTGGTTTGTCAAGAAACCCTGAATCACTCAAAGATACAGAGAACAGCATGCTGCTGGTGAGATACGCAGGTGACATATGCCTCCTTTGGGCCAATGCAGAGGTGGGCATCCCCTTCCTCTTCACCAAACAAAGCCCCATGGACCTAGCATAGATTCACTGCAGCTCCCCTATACAACAGATACTCCATGTTAAAACGCTTTTGATGTTGCTATGTTGCGCAGCACGTGAGGCAACACGTTAACGTATGGCACCAGATTCTCCACCTTGACTGTAGTCAGTAGCCTGTGAGTTGAAGAAACACCTGTCGCTTTCTCAATGAGCAGAGAGACACTGTAATCTTCTCTCAGATGAGGCTTTTATGCATATAAGAGTTTCCACTGTATACAACACTATATACATCGACACCCTCCACCATCCACACCAGTAACAACCCACTCTGAGGCACACACTGTCTGACTCTTCCTCAGTGACAGTTGAGAATGACAGTTGACAGCTACATCAACATTCCAGTGATGCAATGTTTAAAAGCTGACACATCTAACTGCCACTAGAGCTGTCAATGACTTCCACAACAGCTCCACCTAGTGGCCACATGCCTGTCATTTCCTGAGACCTGTTCACCATGGTCCTGACCCTCCATGCCTTGTGAGAGTGGAGGGGGGTCAGGGGATGGGGAATTGGAGAGGACCCTGGATATGTCCCTGTAGCTCAGTGTTTCTCAAATAGTGGGGCGCGCCCCCCAAGGGGGGCGCAAGGCTCCGTAAAGGGGGGCGTGAGGTTCTTGCTGTTCAGGCTGCCTGGCCAATGGCTGGACAGCCTGCTCCTGCTGCAGGAGCCTGCCCCAGCTCCAGTCTTCCCCATTGGCCAGCCAGCCTGAAGAGGAGGAGCTTCCTCTCTTTCGAGCCTCGCGCCTCGGGCCCAAGGCTGGAGCCTGGAGAGGGCTTTGCAAATTGCAGGCAAGCTGCTTCCTCTTTTCCCCCCTGTTTCTCTTCTTCTTTCTCTTCCCCTTCCTCTTCCTCCTATTTTTCTTCCCCTCTTTCTCTTCCTCTTTCCCCTCCTCCTCCTCCTCTTCCTTTTCTTCCCGTCCCTCCTCCTCTTCTTTTTATCTTTTTTCCTTTTCTTCTTCTTTCTTCTCCTTTTCTTCTTTCTCCTTTCCCTTCTTTTTTCTCCCCCTCCCCCTCCTCCTCTGTTGTTGTTGTTGTTGTTGTTGTTGTTGTTGTTGTGTGCCCAACTCCCCCCTTGGCCAGGCCTGCATTTCCCAACAAGAGGGAAGGCAGGATTTGTGGGGCCATGGGGGGGCTGAGGGGGAGGCAAAAGGGAGCCCAGGAGGGAGCCCATCACGCTGCATCCACACTGGAGCAGTAACCCAGTTTGGCTGGCAATGCTTTAAATCTTTTCTGACTCAAGGCTATGGAATTCTGGGAGCTGGAGTGTGTTGTAGGGACCAGAACTCAAAGCCCGACTCTTCTATGTCTCAAGGCTATGGAATTCTGGGAGCTGGAGTATGTCAGAATTTCTGGCTTATGGCAACCCTGTGGGAAACCCTCCAGGAGAATGCCTGTTCTGTTTCAAATACTAAGCGTGCTTGTGAGTGGGACATGT
>JACSCI010000158.1:16923-33234 GCA_016801065.1 Sceloporus tristichus | reverse complement strand
CTGCCTGTTCTGTTTCAAATGCTAAGCGTGCTTGTGAGTGGGACATGATACTATTTACAGTCGCGTGGGGGGCGCGAAATGTTTTCTTCTTCCTAGGGGGGGCATGACAGAAAATAATTGAGAAGCACTGCTGTAGCTAGATGTGAAATGAGCGCATCATCTGCTGAAACCTCCTGACCTCCCCAGTGGCCCTCAGAGGAGAATGCCTTCCTTTGGCTTCTGGCTAGAGAAACACAGCTGGATGCTTCTCCAATGCCTCACACCCAACACTCTCATCAGGCATGGAATGAACATGGAGCATGGCTTCCACAATTCCCATGTTTCATTTTGTATTCTTTCTAATTTCACATCTATTTTAAACCTCTCCTTCATTTGATGATAAAGATACCAGTCACAATCTAGGCCAGATTCTTTAGGTTCTTCTTGTGTTTTGATCTCTAGTTTTGCTTGCGATTCTTTCAGGACATCCTTGTATCTCAACCATTTAGTTTTCTGGATACCTTTCCTCCCAAAAAGAGCCTCATGCGGCAAACACCATAAAGGTATTTTTGGAGATATTCTACACTTGTTTTCCCCCAGATCTTCAATAGAGCTTTTCTTACGAAATGATTTGTGCTTTCTTTATGAACTTTCTCTTTACCGTGAATTAGGTATCCATGCCACCCAAATCTTAAATGTTCTCCCTCCAGACATAACAATTGTTCATTCTCTAACATAAACCATTCTCTAATCCAAACTAAACAACAAGCAGCATAATAAAGCTTTGAGTTTGGTAAACCCAGCCTCTTCTATTTTTGTCATCAAAAAGTATTTTTGTTTTCATCCTGGCTCTTTTTAAATTCCAAATACATTTTGAGATTTCCTTTTGCCATAGATTCAATGGTTTTTCATTCTGGATGATGGGTATCGCTTGAAACAGAAACAGTATTTCAGGAAGGAAACTCATTTGGATCAGTGATATTTTTCCTAATAGCGATAAGTGTAATTTCCCCATTTTTCTAGGTCTTTTCTGATTTCCTTTCGTGTGTCTCATAGTTATTTTCTAATCTTATCCTATTATTCAGTGCTTCAAGGATCAGAATGAACAAAAGGGGTGAAAGTGGGAAAGCTTGCCGTTTACCTTTAGAAATCTTAAATTCTTCTGTTTTTTATAGTTAACAATTACTTTGGCTCCTTGATCTTTTTATACATTGCCTTTATCCATCTTAAATAAGAAGCTCCTATTTCGATTTTTCAAGTGTCGCAAATAACATATCCCATCC
The DNA here is from genome assembly GCA_016801065.1 of Sceloporus tristichus. Lineage (NCBI taxonomy): Eukaryota > Metazoa > Chordata > Lepidosauria > Squamata > Phrynosomatidae > Sceloporus > Sceloporus tristichus. The sequence continues at coordinate 31,972 of JACSCI010000158.1, read as the reverse complement.
TATGTTATCGAAGGCCTTTTCTAAATAAACAAAGATAAGTGCAAGTTTTTTTCATTGTGCCTTTCAAAATATTCAGTTATATTTAAGAAGTTTCGTATCTTATCACTGAATTGTCTGTGAGGGAGAAATCCCAATTGGTCCTTTTGAATCCAGTGTTTAAGAACTTTTTTGAGTCAATTGGCCAAAATTACAGAAAATAATTTATAATCTATATTTAATAAGGAATTTAGCCTATAGCTCTTTACCTCAGTTGCATCTCTGTTTTCTTTTAACAGCAAAGTTATATTAGCTTGTTTCCTTATTTCAGGATAATGGTTTTCTTTGATGACATTTATCATTAATTTGAGTGGTGTTGATCCTCAAATACTTTATAATAACTGGCAGTGAAGCCATCATTCCTGGTGTTTCCCCTTTTTTTAACTTTTTCTTATTACTTCCATGATTTCTGCTGTTGTGATCAGTCCATTTAATATATTTCTTTGTTGGTCTGAAAGTTGTTTTAAGTTAGCTTTTCCCAAAAACTACTCTATTTTGGCTCTAGACGTTTGAGATCCTTTATACAGTTTAGCATAGACTACTTGGAAGGTCTTCTTAATTTTATTTTGGCCAGATGTTAATGTCGAATCTTCTTTTTATTTCCTTAATGATGTTCCATTCGTGCATCCTGGATCATGCCCATTTTTGGGACATAAAAACCTATGTAAATTCATTTTGTAAACCCAGTGAAACAAATATCTCACAAAGCTCTAGTAAACAACACATACACACACAGTCCCCATACAAAGGACTCATTGGCGCACTGTGTGTCTGGGGTCTGGAAATCTCACTTCCACCTTCTGGGAAGACAATGCTTCTAGAGACAGAATTAGGGACTTTATGCCTGCAAAGCATGGGCTCAGTCTCTCATCTGCAACCTTTCCACACAATCCTGGACTGAAACATTTAAACAAAGGTCCTCTTTCAGCTCCAGGAACAAATGTCTACCTTTAGTACAAAGACCCTGAATCCTGCAGCCCCAGAAAGGCCTCTCCTTCGGTCCTTTATGGCCGGAGCTTCCCTGGGTCAGAGGCCGTCTCCTCAGCCGTAGAGAAGGGTTGCTCTGAGTGCGAAGGAGGAGGAGGTCCAAGGGTTGAGGGAAAGAAGGCAATGGGGAAAGGTCAGTGCCAATGGCCATGGAGGGCAGAGGGCGACAATGCCTAGGAAACTCCTCTGAGTCCCAGCCATTCTAGGAACGAGTGGCAGGAGTGAGTCCAGGGGGCTGAGGGGGCCTCCTTTCCCAAAGGGGGAGGCAAGGACTGGTGGGACACTTCCCAGCTAGGACCCAAAGGGAGGGTCCCTTTCCCCACCTTTCTCTCCCAGCCCCCAAAGTCCAGCCTCCCCATTGGCTCTGAGTCCCCTGCTGCTCTTCCTCAGACCCCCACAGGCCCCTTCCTTCCTTCCTTCCTTCACCCCAAAATGGAGGGCCAGAGGCAAAAAGGGACACACTTCCTTCCTTTTGGCCCAAGGAGCCTGGCCTCCTTCTGACTCTGGAGCCTCAGGAGAGAAAGAGAAGCCTCTGTTCAACTGAGGCCTCAGAGAAGGTTCCAGAACATTATTCCCACAGTCACAAGCAGCACACAAAATGGCCGCCAGAACATAAGATGGCTGTCAGAACACAAAATGGCCACCAGAACACAAAATGGCCACCTCTGCCTCAGTGCTTGTCAGTTGGCAGTTTGAGGCCTTCAGGGAGCCCAAAATGGAGGATGAAAGGGCCCTAAAGTTGGAATGGACCCCAAACAGAATTTCTGAACCTAAACAACACAGAAAGGTTTTCCTAATCGCACCCGATGGCTGTGAGAACACAGAAAGTCCCCAAACAGGACTTCCAAGCCTTAACAACACCTAAACATTTTCCTGATGCGATTGAAAGTAGGAACCTGATCCCCTCCTTAATTACAATCAGTAGTGAAAGATATTGATATTAAGATATTGATATTAAGAGTGCCCATCGTCCACGACCAAGCTCAGGTCTTGACCGCTCAGGGATGCCAGTCCAGCTGCAGGTGGCCTCAGTCCATCCTCCTTTCCTTCTGCATTCCTCCTCTTTTCCCAGGATCAGCCCCTTTCCCAAGAAGGCTGCATCCGCACTATAGAAATAAGGCACTTTGACACCGCTTTAACCACTCACTGCTATGGAATCCTGGGATTTTACCTTTGGACACTTAGCCTTCTCTGCCAGAGAGCTCTCATGCCACAACAAACTACAAATCCCAGGATTCCATAGGCTGGAACCAGGAGAGTTAAAGTGGTTTCAAACTGGATTATTTCTACAGTGCAGATACAGCCTGAGTTGGTTGTAAAAGGATAGAAGGACTCGTCTTGTTTTTACCTTCCTAATAATGGGTTTCCTTTAAAAGAAATAAGCAGTCTGCTTTTCTGTCTAATCCTTATTTTTGTTGTTCTTGTTTGTTTCTAAGTTTATTTGGTAATAATATGAGATGGTCTGGTCTGCCTCCTTCCTTCTTCCCTGAAAATCTATTCAAAAGAAAACTGGGGAGACTTTTAAAACCTCTCAAAGGAGCCACTTTTGGCCTTTTTTGGGCGATTAGCCTCCTCTTAGAAGCCAAAGCCCAATGTCTGTGAATAATGATAATAAGGCTTGTATTAAAACTCTCCTCCCCATTTCTGATCCCTTTTAAAACCCATGTTCCCCTGAAGGAGCAGAGCTGTGTAATAAGAAAACCCTCAAAAAAGACACAAAGAGACACACTTCCTTCCTTTTGGCCCAAGGAGCCTGGCCTCCTTCTGACTCTGGAGCCTCAGGAAAGAAAGAGGAGCCTCTGTTCAACTGAGGCCTCAGAGAAGGTTCTGGAACAATATTCCCCACAGTCACAAGCAGCACAAAATGGCTGCCTTAACACAAAATGGCTGGGTCTGCTTGAGTAGTAGATACTCTAAGGAGATGATTATTATAAATAAAAAAATATAACTGAAATATAAGTCCTACAAGATATTAAGAATCTTGCAGGTACAATATTTGTAAGTATATAATATTCATTTCCTACAAGCTATTAAAACAATAAACCTAAGCGTCCAATTCTGAGACTAACTTCCAGGATCCACTCTTTAACTCTCTCTAGATCTCCAACCGACACAATTCCCCCAACTGTCTCTTGGTCTCTCAGGCCTTATATCTCCTTCTCACGGAAGCTTCCAGAAGAACCTTCATCTTGCTCTCTGATTGGTCAAGAGAGCCTTCCGTAGCAGTGATGTCATTCTGCATTTGCATAAACCTCCCTTTCCTGCCTGAAGAAGACCTCCATTGACTGGAGCCCAGTCATTACACTTTCCCAAGGCAAGGCTTGCCCCTATTTCCCAATGTTGTTCTTGGTGTCTGCCTTCCAGTTGTTTCCAGGTCTTATGGTGACCTTATGGGAGTCTCTGAAGGGGTTTTCATGGCAGGTTCCTTCAGAGTGGGTTTCCCATGGCCATCCTCTGAGGCTGAGAGAGTGCAACTTACTATCATCATCACCATCATCATCATCATCATCATCATCATCATCATCATCATCATCATCGTTTATTTCTATTGTGCTGTAAATGTACACAGTGCTGTACATACAAATGATCAAGTCAATAAAAATAAAACCTGCCAATCTACAAAATATGTATAAAACAATAGGCAATAATATAAAATAGAATTGGTTAAAATACACATCAACATCAACATGAGGGACGTTTTCGCCATGCTTCTGGGAAGCGAGTGGAGGACATCTCATCTTATGGCATTATATTGACCCAGGGGTCCCACAAAACATGGCGGAAATGCCCCTCACATCCCAAGATCATGAAAAGACCCCAGACATTTTTGACCGCTGTGGCTTACAGAGAAGTGCCTGATACATGGAGCCATGGGTCATGCTTTGCCCACCACATTGTAACCTGAAAGGGAAGCCCAGGTGGGATGGGGAGAATCTGGTGTCACTTTTAAGGCATGTATTATTTAAGCATGAGCTGTTTTACATCATTTCAAATGTGTATTTTTATTTCTTGCAACGTAGTAGGGCCCAGGGCAGTTCACCAATGCTCCCAGAAAGGGATTTCGGAGAGGACGTCTTTGGGTTCTTGGTGGGAAGAAGCAGCTGTATTCCATGGGCACAAAAGGAAGGTCCCAGAAGGTCCAATGCTTCAGACAGCGATTCCTCCCCAACCGCAGAGGCCTTGCTCCTAGGTCTCTGGCCTCTCAGCCTGGAGAAACACAGCTTCTTTCCCAGGGAGCTCTCCATTCGGCCTCCCTCTCTCCTCTCTCAAAATGGAGGACAAAAGAAGGTTCTGGCTACTAGGGTTGCCATGACTCTCTTCCACAAAACTCCAGACGCAAGTCTACAAAAGCATATGCTACAACTTTTTTCACTCCGTTAGTCTCAAAGGTGCTACAAGATCCCTTAGGATACTGATACTGATACAGTGGTACCCCGGGATACGAATGCGCCGCCTTATGAAATTTCCGGGTTACGAAAAAAATCCATAGAAAAAAACTGTTCCGGGTTACGAAGGTTATTTCGGTTTACGAAAAAAAATTTGGTGCTTTTTGGCGCTTTTTCGCACGAAATCGCGGCTTTCGCTATTAGCGCCTATGGGCTTTTCGGCTAGCGAAAGTTTTCGGGTTACGAAAGCGGCAGCGGAATGAATTAATTTCGTAACCCGGGGTACCACTGTATTCCTGAATAACATGGCTTCTGGTTGAATCTGCACTGCAGAATTCATGCAGTTTGACATCGCTTTAACTGCCATTTCTCAATGCTATGGGATTCTGGGATTTGTAGTCTCTTTTCACACTAGAGTTCCCTGAAAGAGGCTACATAGCTCACAAAACTACAGATTTCAGATCTCCATAGAACTGACCCATGGCTTTAAAGCAGTGTTGAAATGCATGATTTCTGTAATGCAAATTAAACCTCTGTCTCTGAATCCTAGCCCCTTGGAAGAGACCTTAGCAAAGGTGAGTCCCCCTTGACTTCTATGGGGCAGAGAGGGAGGAAGGGAGAAAAGCCCTAAACAGCCATGAAACGAAGAGGGATTCCTACTCTAGGGATCATATCCAGAGGTTGCCATGCTGGCCGGACCATACAGCAAACCACAATAATACCCGCAATCCACAAAACAGGGATACCTTTAGTGGCCAACCAAAATGCACAAAATAGATAAAACAAGCTTTTGAAGCTCAACTGGCTTCTTCATTGGGAAAAAACATTAAACATCAAACAGGAGAAAGGTATCACTGTTTTGTGGAATTTGGAGGTTATTGTTTGCAGTGTGGCCAAAAAAAACCTTCTCCTGGATATGCTTTCTAGATTTCAGGATTCTGTACTTTTTAAAACTTTATTGGTAAAAGGAAAAGAAAACCATATAGGACCAACAACAATAACACAGATAGAATTAAAAGACTTGACAAATACAAATATTCACAAGCAACAAAACTTGTAAAACATACTAAATTACATCCAAACTCACCATACATCCAACCTCAGATTCCACAACAAACAAACTAAAAGACGTCCAAAGTGTATGTTCTTTGCTGTGTCTTTGTTTTCTTTTTATCCATTGTATGCCCTTCAGTCTTCCTTTCTTTTTTGATATAGTTCAGCACTTTCCCAGTCTTCTATCAATCTATTCTTTTTTGTTTTGTTTTGTTCTTGTAAGATCCTTGTGAGTTTATCTGCTTTCAATGCATCAAATAGTCTTAACAGCCGTTCTTCTACTTCAGGAACTTTTGTTTGTCTTCATTCTTTTGCTAGGGTCATCTTTGTTGTTGATAAAGATAAAACATATCTGGGCCCCAAGGAATCCTCCAAGGAGGGGCAGGGAAGGAAAGGAGGATGCCTGGCAGGACCGCTGTCTTTCTTTGGGGGGATAAGAGGGACTTGATTCCTTCTTATAACCCCCAAGGGCCCCCCAGAAGACCCTCCAGCCATTCCTCTGAATGAAGGAGGGCTCTCCCCACTTCCCTCCCTCTGAACAGACTGTGAGGGCAGCAATGGTTTCAGGGGCTGAGACAGTGCATTCACAGATACACCCAAAGGGCTCCCCCTCCCCTCAAGCATGCACAGGGATCACCAGGGCCTTGCTGTTGCTATTTATTCTGCTGGAAGCCTTTGAAGGAAGGGAAAGAGTGTGAGGGTTGCAGCAGCTTCCCTTTCCATTCTTCTTTCTTTCCTTTCTTCTTCTGAGGAGACTTGGAGGATGCCGGAATGCAGCCCAAGCTAAGGAGATGGACTCAGGAGGGAAAGACAGGGAAGGAAGGATCTGCTTTGTATATATACCTCTATCTGTCCATGTGGGTGTGGGTGTGTGTTTGCTTCTTATGGCTGTGAAGACTGAACAGAGAAGAAAGAGACATTTTTGTGCAAATTCAGAACTTCCGTACATCAAAGAGTCCAGTGTGTTGAAACAGCAAAGAACTTTATTCAGAACACATAGAAATTAAGTGAGAACTGCCCACCCCAAGTCAAAGAATACATTAAAACCTCAAAACCTAAAACTCTACCCTCTCCAAATTCTAGCCCCATCTTCAATCCCCACAGTCTATGCCCCACAGATAACAAGGCTCCCTTTGGCATCCCCAGAAACCAGCCACTTTCTGTTAATACCAGCCCCAGACTTTATTCAGTCAACATCCCACACATTGCAAAAGCTATCGTTCCCATAACTATTCTTGACAGCTGCAACAAATCCCAGCCCCCCTATCTAGCTAACCTATACCACGACCCATAATCCCCAACAAAATTCATATCCCAAAGCAATGATCTATACTAACAGCAATTGAAACTAAACTTAACGAAATATAACCTTAAAACATAAACAGACACATGCACTAGCAAACCACAGAAATATGGACAGACAAACGTTACAAACAAAATCATAAGGGATTTTTTCACCCCTGGATTTTCTGTATTCCTTCTTGATAAAAATAATGTTAGTTCACTGATGGGATTTGTGTGGCTTTTCCACTGTGTGGCTTCTCTGATGTCTCACTAGATTTGACCTGCAAGAAAAACATTTCCCACAATGCTGGCATTTATATGGCTTCTCTCCTGTGTGGACTCTCTGATGTGTCACTAGGATTGACTTTCGAGAAAAACCTTTCCCACAATGCTGGCACTTGTATGGCTTCTCTCCTGTGTGGATTCTCTTGTGTATCACGAGGTGTGACTGCTGAGAAAAACATTTCCCACAACGCTGGCATTTGTATGGCTTCTCTCCTGTGTGGACTCTCTGATGTGGCACTAGGTCTGACTTCTGAGAAAAACATTTCCCACAACGCTGGCATTTGTATGGCTTCTCTCCTGTGTGGACTCTCTGATGTTTCACTAGGACTGACTTCCAAGAAAAACCTTTCCCACAATGCTGGCATTTGTATGACTTCTCTCCTGTGTGGACCCTCCAATGCATGACTAGGACTGACTTATAAGTAAAAAATTTTCCACAATGCTGGCATTTATGTGACGCTTTTCTTGTGTGGACTCTCTTGTGGCTGACATGTTCTTCTGTAAACAACGACAATGACAGACAAGACTGAATCTCAGTGTTAAGAGAGGAAGATGTTACCCCAAGATTTAGCCACACATTCACCCATCCCTATTTGAGATTAAATTAATAAAGTTGGTGTGAGTGACCCTATTCTGGATGCCCCCAGATCCATATAATGATTGTATCCTTACTCATAAGAGCTAGCAAAGAACAGATTGAAGGGGAATTGCCATGAGGAAATCAGTGGAAGCAGATAATCAGGCAGTTGAAAAATATTCTATCAAATATATGTAAAAATACTTCGATTGACAGGTGGCATCATATCCTGTGAGAGTGCCATAGAGTGTTGAGTCAGAGCACATGGCATGATGCAAGGTAACTGCAGAGGATGCTTCATGCTGTGAGGCACCAAGAGATGGCTCACAACCAATACAGTATACAACTCACATGTGGATTGATGTGGGTTGGAGTTGAGTGTAGAAGAGATTGTGAAGTTGATGGAAGTCAGAGAGGAGAGCTGGTAAATATTTGTTTTATATTGCAACTCAAGCTAAAGAACTTCCAAGGACTTGGAGGAAATCAACTGCGTCTGTCAGTTATTTTTAAGAGTGAAAAGTGGTTAGTGTATTGCCAATACCTATATCTGGAGATTTGCTTCTTTACTCATGTTATTGTTGAGCTCTGGGAGTGTCGCCTTCAGACAATGCTATATATTGGTTTGTGAATGAGACCAGAGTTCAGAGCCATGAAGGACCTGAGAGCTGGTGTGATGATCCTTTTTGGCTGAAGTATTTCCAAAAAGCACCCACTGCATTTATTTCAGTTTCAGACGATTCTTTCCTCACCCAGGAAACATCCTAAAGCAGTTTAAACCTTTTCAAATGCTCGGTTTCTGCCCCCAAGCAACCAATTCACTATAAATATCAGCCCCAATTGGCTGCTCTTCAGCGTCATTGCAGTTGCAGACAGACACTCCTAGAATCATAGAGTTGGAAGAAACCGCAAGGGCCATCCAGTCCAATGCCCTGCCATGCAGGAAATCTCAATCAAAGCATACCTGACAGATGTCCATCCAGCCTCTGTTTAAAGACCTCTAAGGAAGGAGACTCCACTGCACTCCGAAGGAGTTTATTCCACTTTCAAACAGCCCTTACTGTTAGTTAGTTCTTCCTAAAATTGAGGCAGAATCTCTTTTCCTGTAGCTTTCATCTATTGTTCTGGGTCCTGTTTTCTGGAGCAGCAGAAAACAAGCTTGCTCCCCTCTCAATATGACATCCCTTCAAGTATTTAAAGAGGGCTATCATATCACCTCTTAACCTTCTTTTCTCAAGGCTAAACATCCCCACCTCCCAAAGTCATTCTTCATAGGACATAGTTTCCAGACCCTTCACCATTTTGGTTGCTCTCCTCTGGGCATTTTCCAACTTGTCAACTTCTTTTTTGAATTGTGGTTCCCAGAACTGGACACAGTATTCCAGGTGGGGCCTGACCAGAATAGAATACAGTGGCACTATTACTTCCCTTCATCCAGACACTATACTTCTACTGATGCAGCCTAAAACTGCACTTGTCTTTTTTACCTGCCGCATTGCACTGTTGACTCATGTTCAATTTGTGGTCTACTTGGACTCCTAGATCCCTTTCACACATAGCTTCATTCAGTCACATGTCCTCCATCCTATATATGTTCATTTCATTTTTCCTCCCAAAGTGCAGTACCTTACATTTTTCCATGTTGAATTTCATTTTGTTAGCATTGGCCCAGCTTTCCAATCTATTAATGTCATTCTGAAGTTTGATCCTGTCCTCAGGGGCTTTAGTTCCTCCTCCTAATTTGGTGTCATCTGCAAATTTGATAAGTATGCCCCCATTTCTGTCACACAGGTCATTGATAAAGATGTTGAATAGCACTGGGCCCTGGACAGAACCCCACTGGACACCCCACTGGTCACTTCTCTCCATGATGAAAAGGAGCCATTGTTGAGCACCCTTTGGGTTCGGCCAGTCAACCAAGTACAAATCCATGTAACAGTCACATTGTCTAGCCCACATTTCACTAGCCTCTTTGCAAGAATGTCATGGGGACCCCTGTCAAACACCTTACTGAAATCAAGTTGGTTGAAATCCATTGGTTTACATTGGTAAACACCTCACTACACTTGGCAGCCCCACTTGCCCCTGGAGTTACTGACTTCTCTCCCCTTTCTGGACCCTCAGCAATTGGAATCAAGATCCATCTAGGTAACGTTTTACCATTAGCAAAGCCTTCTTACCCTATTCACCACTCCCACCTCTGTCACCCAGTTTTTTGCATGTGTGCATGAACACTTATATGTATGTGTGTGTTTTGATTTCCCCCTAAATAAAACACAAAAACCTATCTCAAATGCCTCTGAAGTTTGTTTTTTTTAATTCAGGACCTGCTATAGCTGAGCTGGATCCAGAGTTCACTGTTGCCCCAGTGAAACTATTTCATGCTAGTGAGCTAAGTGCCAAATTTCCCTAAAAGCACAGCACTTGCAATGTCCTCCCCAGACTCCAGCATTTTGGGTAACAAAGGGCCTCTTGAATAACCATGGAGCTAAGCAAGCTCAGGTAGGAAAAGAAACATTAGAGAAATAGCAGCTTTTGTGTCCCCCCTTTCCACCTTTCATAGATATTACTCAGAATTGCCAAATGGAACCCCTAAGGTTTGAAAACAAGGGCCTGAGCTGGTTCTCACCAGTTCAGTCCTTAAAATCTGTGAGGTTGGTGGCTGCCTTCCAATCCCCAAGGCCCCTCTCCTGGCCCTTCCCAGAGGTCCCTTCCTCTCTGCAAAGAGCTAGGAGATCCTGGCTTTGCTCCTGCCTTCCCCTCCTGGCTCCCAGATGCCTGATGCCCTTCCCTTTCTCCCTCCGCTCTCCAACCGTCCATCTTGCCATCTGCAGTGCTTCAGCATCTCACCTACAGCATCTCTTCCCTGCCTTTCTATTTTTCTCATTCCCTGCATTACTCACAGACAGAAACACACCCACAGATTGTGTGTGATGCACAAAAGGGACACTTTGAGGATCATTTGTTGAGAAAGGCAGGATAATCAATATACAAATGCATTAGGAATTCAGAACAAGGAGTCTGGGACCTGGATTCCAATTTTGGTGAGGGCGAGGTGCCCAGAGAGCAGCCTTAAGACATCTCTAAGAAAGGGATGGGCTACTGTTGGGGATGGAGGGGGGTCACATTGGCCCCCAGGGGATCTCAGGGGCAACCTCACATTTTATTGCATTGCATCCCTTTGGGGAAGTGGTGCCCATTTTGCCACTCTTCTCTGAGCCATTGCAGGGACAAGGGAGGCATTTTACCCACAAAGTCTCTCCGGAGCCTCAAAAAGATGGAAGAGGGGTCATTTCTCACCATTTCGGTGAGAAAAGCATTAATCTCCATGCTTCCTTCCCACAAAATCCCAAAATTGGGGGGATTTCTAGGGGCCGAACTAAGTTTCAGAATTAAAACGTACCTTGCTTGCACCAAAAGGTTTATTGAGAAACTCAGGCAGAAGCATCCATTAACACCTCTAAGCAGTCTCTGGAGAGTCAATACCTTTTCCCTCTGTCATTAACTACCTTCACACTCCCCCTTTCCTCCTCCTTCAGCCCCTAACCAGCCCAGTTGCCAAGGTACCTCTTGCCTTCTTCTTCCACCCTTCTCATACGCCTCTCCCCCTGGGGCATGCCTGCCACCCAAATCTCACAAACCAGTCAGTTAATAGCCTCCACAACTGATTCCCTTCCCCCAAGCTGTTCTAGGCCCCATTATACTTACCAACGACTTAAAACTAATAAAATTTAAACTACTAACAATTCCCCTCTAAACCGCAATACCATTCTGGATGAACCACAGAAGATGGTTCTGACAATTGGCAGTTTACGATGGGGTATTTAGTATCCGTATAAAGTGGAGAGCACTAGTGCCTCACTAAACTACAAATACAAATATTATACAGGAATTTGTTTTCACAATTAAATGATGCTTGAAAGGGATCTAGGACTCCTAGTAGACCACAAGTTGAACATGGGCCAACAGTGTGATGTGGCAGCTAAAAAGGCCAAAGTGATTCTAGGCTGCATCAATACGAGTATAGTATCTAGATCAAGGGAAGTAATAGTGCCACTCTATTCTGCTTTGGTCTGGCTTCCCTTGGCATAATCCTGAGTCCACTTCTGGGCCCCACAATTCAAAAAGGATGTTGACAAGTTGGAATATGCCCAGAGGAGAGCAACCAAAGTGGTGAAGGGTGTGGAAACCATCAAGTCCTATGAGGAGCAGCTTAGAGAGCTGGGTATCTTTAGCCTGGAGAAAAGACAGTTAAGAGTGGATATGAAATCCCTGTTTAAATATTGGAAAGGGTCATATTGAGGATAGAGCAAGCTTGCTTTCTGCTGCTACATAGAAAAGGAGGCATCACAATGGATGCAAGCCACAAGGCAAGAGGCTCCACCTGAACATTACTGGGGACTTTGGGACAGTAAAAGCTCTTCGACAGTGGAATATACTCCCTTAGGGTCTGGTGAAGTCCTCTTCTTTAGAGGTCTTTAAACAGAGGCTGGGTGGTGCTTGGAATGTGTATTCCTGCATGGCAAAAGAGGGTTGAACTGGATGGCCCTTGTGGTCTATTCCAACACTATGATTCTATAATTCTAGTGGAATCATAGGACCATGACAATTTAGCACAAAAGGGATCTCAGGCTTCATAGTAAGGACAATGTTTACCAGTTACTTACCCACAGAGGCCACATTCTCATAATTCTCCATCATTACATGATTGTACATAAGCCTCTGCTTCTTAGTCAACAGTTTCCATTCCTCCTCAGTGAAATATACTGCCACATCCGCAAAAGTCACCTGCAACAGAAAATAGTCTTCATCCAGAGAGTGACTAAGCAAAAGGGGAGGAAAGCACATGGTGCATCCAAATATTATTTCATCACTTCAGAATTTAGTCCAGGAAATAAACTTTAAATTCTGTCAGCAAGAAAAAAGCTACTGCCTTTGAGATCCACTTTGTCTCGAATCCTTTCAATATAATAAATAATATAAAATAGGCCATGGCTGGGATATTAAGGATGAATTAGGATACTGACTATTCCAAAATATATAGTACATTTAGCCACAAAAGAATTATGGTGCATGTAGCCATTTCTTGGCAAATTTCAGAGGAAATGTCATTCTTAAATTTCTGATGAAGACCAACTTCATCTGGGGAGCACTCTGGGGAGCACTCTGGACTTGAGGGCCACTGGGCCCACCTCCCAATTTAGATCCAGAGATGGTCTCCCATAGCCCCCAACATTTCACAGACAGAAAAAGCAAGGCACATGTGGACAAGCAACACCAGAAGGTGGTGAGGATGGCCAAAGTTTATGAGGAAGATCACATAAGCTAGGAAGGGCACAGCAGTTTGCTTTTGCCTCAGCCTCCTGGCAAGGGAAGACTCTGGCAACTGATCTCCTCTCCTCTCCCACCTTTTGAGTTGATGCGGTGCAAACTCCTTGAAGTCATTTTGCAGCAACCCAAGAGAGCTGAGGAGAAAGGGGAAAGTGGGAGGAGGAGAGAAAAACCGGACGTTTTTGAAAGCCCCTGAAAAAGTGGGGTGACAGAGGATTAACCAGGACTTTCTCTGCCAAATTGGGACAATATGTTGTGCAGTTGCTTTCATGAGCTGGCCCAGCAGTGACACAAATGAAACTAATAGTCAGGATGGCAACTCACCAAAGAGTTGGGGTACTTCAACAGCCTTTTTCTCTTAGAGCCCAATTCTCTCCGCTTGGCCTCTGTGTTGGCCATTAGGTGGGATGGGTTCCTGGTGGCCCTGCACTTGAGTCTCTTCCAGCAAAATATGCCCCAAAGCTGTGTAGAAGGAGACCGAGATGAAGTTCCTGAGAAAAGAGACTAGGGTTAGGCCTGATTTGAACAGCATGCTGCTGGTGAGATACGCAGGTGACATATGCCTCCTTTGGGCCGATTCCTCCCTCTGCACCAAACAAAGCCCCCTGGACCTAGCATAAATTCACTGCAGCTCCCCTACACAACAGATACTCCATGTTAAAACACTTTTGACATTGCTATGTTACGCAGCACGTGAGGCAACACGTTAACATATCGTTCCAGATACTCCACCTTGACTGTAGTCAGTAGCTTGTGAGCTGAAGAAACACCTGTCGCTTTCTCACTGAGCAAAGAGACACTGTAATCTTCTCTCAGAGGAGGATTTTATTCATATAAGAAGTTCCACTGTGTACAACACTATATACATCGACACCCTCCACCATCCACACCAGTAACAACCCACTCTGAGGCACACACTGTCTGACTCTTCCTCAGTGACAGTTGAGAATGACACTTGACAGTTGCATCAACATTCCCATGATCCACTGTTTAAATGCTGACACATCTAACTGCCACTAGAGCTGTCAATGACTTCCACAACAGCTCCATCTAGTGGCCACATGCATGTCATTTCCTGAGACCTGTTCTCCATGGTCCTGACACTCCATGCCTTGTGAGAGTGGAGGGGGGTCAGGGGATGGGGAACTGGAGAGGACCCTGGCTATGTCCCTGTAGCTAGATGTGAAATGAGCGCATCATCTGCTGAAACCTCCTGACCTCCCCAGTGGCCCTCAGAGGAGAATGCCTTCCTTTGGCTTCTGGCTAGAGAAACACAGCTGGAGGCTTCTCCAATGCCTCGCACCCAACACTCTCATCAGGCATGGAATGAACATGGACAAACAAGAAGCAGCAGGCTTATATAATACTATAAACCAACAGAAGGGGGACAACAATAGTTGTAAGTTAACAATGAAATGATCTGACAGAGACGTGTCTATTTATCAAAAAGTACCCATATGTATTATCCACATGGTTTTACATGAGTAATCACATTTACATATATGGTACTATAATATAACTCTGTGGTTGTATTTGGTAATCAACATCCATATATTCAATTGCAGCAACCCAGTCTCCTCAGTCCCTTTGGGAAATATTTATCCTTGGTGCTTGCAGCAACAGAGCATGAAGATATGATTAGTCTTCCCAGGTAGGACGGCTACCTCCGGAGTACTTTTAGGGCCATTTCGACCTTAGTTGGTCTTCATCAGAAATCTTCATGGTTCATTGTCAGACTACCATTACAAATATAACATGATTCTGGGCATACAAAGCAACAAAAATTAGTACAACCATTAACAAAAATAACTAGCATGATAGTATATAATATCAAAATGACTAAAATAAGCTTACCGACGTCTCCAAACTGTTAAGCTTGACTGATAAGCAGCAAAATTGGCAAAATGCTCAGTGAATTTACACAGAAAGTGTGTGTGGAAATATACTAAGCCTCTACAATAGGCTTCAGGTGCTGAAACAAGACATATGGTTCCTTAAAGGTATATACAGTACAAGGATACTGTAGTCCTACAAGTCCCACAAAATAAGCCTGAGAAAGTGGCTGAATGTACATAAGCATGGTGTTGTTAATATCTAACCAATGGTGGGAGGG
>JACSCI010000157.1:43226-53508 GCA_016801065.1 Sceloporus tristichus | reverse complement strand
AACAATGCGAATTCAGGCGACAACGTGAGTGTTATCACACGCAATTCCTTTCTTCTTTTTTTAAAATAAAGTTTATTGAGTGTAAAATAAGAATACATACATCTTTCTAAAAAAACAACCTACAGCAACATTGACAAGGTATATGAGGTATCAATATTTGTATGTAGCCTTTTATCCTCAGAGGTTGAACAGCCAGTTCTTTGGCTTCTCCCATCTCATTCCTTCTTCAGATCAGCTCCCCGCTCCTTTTATCTTTCTTTCCTCACTCATCCAACTAATCACACTTTCCGTGTCTCTTCCTCCTCGTTCATACACACTCTAACCTTCTTCACTTACTTAATCTTCTCTCTTCTCTTTACGAATCTGCCTCTGAATCTACATCTTCTACACACCTTGCTAATCTATCAACTACTTCTTCTAACCTTCTCATCTTCCGCACTAAAAGACTTCCGCCTCCATTGATTTATAAAGCTTAGTCCTCTCTTGCAATCCGCTTATCTTCTGTCGGTTCAGTTGTCCATTTGAAGTATAAGTTCTAGAAGATGGTCTGTTTACTGATATGAAATGATAGAAATGGATAAACTCTCCTTTAGGATTAAAGAAGGCTCCTGGGAGACTGTTCCTAAGGACTGGTGCAAAGTCTTAGACCACATTAAGAAGAAATGGGGTGATATAATTATATGCTATTATCAGCTAGATCTTGGGATACTATCTTAGAGGTTAAAGAGATGATTACTTTTCTCTGTCTGAAAGCATGCTGGAAGAAATCTATTGGTTTACTTTGTTGTTGGAACGGTTTACCCTTTACTATAATTCTGAATTTGGTGAAAATAGTTATTCTTTAAGTCTGGGTCACTCTTTCGATCTCCATTTCTTTGCATACAGGATCCTGGCGATAGAAACCATATACATTAAGGTTTTCTCATGTTTCCTATCCAGATTACCTTCAAACATCCCTAATAACAGCTTCAGGGGTTAATGGAAGAAGGAACCTATAGCTTTGTGACATTTCCAGCATATATTATTTGTATTTTTATGTATTTTAGCCAATTTTGCTGGTGCTAGATGCCATCTGAAATGTATCTTGTACCAATGTTCCCTAAGGTTTTGGGCTGCTGTCAATTTAATGCTTTGATTCCATGCTTTTCCCCATTGATTTAAATTGATAGTGTGACCACAATCTTTGGCCCATTTTACCATTGATTCCTTGATTATTTCTTGCTCTGAGTCCCAGTTTAGCAACACCTTTTATATTTTACCCATCAGATCTTTTTTATATCCTTTGATCAATAAAAGCTTTTCTAGCTTTGAACTATATTCTTTTTTCTCCCGTGATTTTAGGTCTTGCTGCGTTTTGGAGTAAATTTGTTGATATTCAAACCAATTCAGATTAAAACCTTGTAAATTTAAACCTTTTTGTGTTTTAATTTCTATTTCTTCACCCTTAAACTTTAAGAGATCATTATAAATAATCCAATTCCCTTCTCTCTCCATTTTCATTCTGTAAATGGCTTCTAAGGCGAGGCCCATTTTGGGAATCCCATAACTATCCGACCTTTATACTTGTTCCAAATCCTAAACAATGCATGTCTAATACAATTATTGTCAATCGAGGGATCTGCTTTTTCTTTGTCATATAAGAGAAAAGCATGCCTTCCAAATTTAAGGCCTTTGCCTTCCAATTCTCATGGTTCTTTATCCTGCAAATTAATTCCATGTTTAATTAGCCTCATCATATAATTTAATATTTGGAGCCATTAACTCTCCTCTTTCCTTTGCGTCTTGTAAAACCTTTACTTTTACTCCAGGGTTTTTCCTCCCAAATGAAGTTTGTTAAATCCCTTTGCCAATTCTTAAGCATTTTCTCTGGGATTATATTAGGGAGAGTTTGAAATAAAAAGAGGGTTTTAGGTAATATCTTCATTATAAAGGCAGCTATTTTACCTAAGAAGGAAAGTGCAGTTTATTCCAATTATTAATTTCATTTTAATTGTTTTTCCACAGAGTGCCATAGTTATTCCCGAAGAGTTCATTTGTTTTATTTGAAATAATTAATCCTAAATATCTAATTTTCCCTTTAAGTTCAATTCCAGTGAATCCGGTTAGTTTGGACATTTGTTCTTTATTCATATTTGTCGTTAAAGTCGTGGAGTTTTGTAAATTCACTCTGAAACTCCAATGTTTTTAGAGCCTTGATAATCTTATCTGCATTATCTAAGGGCTCCTCTAGATCTATAAACAAATCATCTGCATAGGCTTTTATTCTATATGTATGTGTTTTAATTGTTACTCCCTTCAAATCAATATCCAATTTTACCTTCCTAATTAAGATTTCAATCACAACTAAGAAGAGAAGGGGAGATAAGGGGCATCCTTGACGCGTTCCCTTTTTAATTGGAAAGGAGGGGTTTTTAATCTCCGTTTCTTAAAATATTAGTCTTTTGATCTGAATACAATCTCTCTATCCATCTACGAAAACTATCTCCTATATTCATCGCCTCTAAGATGTTAAACATTGTGTTCCAATTTACAGAATCGGATGCTTTTTGTAGGTCTAAAAGAAATAAACCTGGCTGCTTGCCATTATGTCTATGATAGTCCTCCAAAATATTCAAGGCATGCCGTGTTTTCTCTTTTAGTTGTCTTCCAGGGAGAAAACCTTTCTGATCCACATCAATAATTTTAATTAAGATCTTTTAAAATCTTTTAGCCACAATTGCTGTGTATATTTTGTAGTCAGAGTTTAATAATGAGAGAGGCCTATAATTAGCGGGGTCATCGTCTGCTTTGCTTTCTTTCAAGATTAAGATAATATTCGCTTCTTTCCATGTATCTGGTATTTTACCACTAAGACCTTCTTTGGAAACTTGGTATAACTCTTCTTTAAATGCTTTATACAAATATAAGGGAAAGCCAGCTGGGGTTTTATGGGCTTTCCCTTCCTCTATTGCTTCTAAAATTTCATCCATAGTTATATCTGGCTCTAAGAAATTTCTTTGCCCTTCGTCTAGTTTCACTCTTTCTTCTATGTTACACCAATTGACTAAGTTTTCCACCTTGAGATTTTCACTTCCGTATAGGTTTTTGAAGTATTCAAAGAAGGTCTGTTTAATATCCTCTTGTCTTGGTAATATTTTCCCGTCTTTCTTGATTTTTAAGATTTGGTTTCTATTTCTCTTCTCTTTTAATTTAAGGGCTAACCATCTCCCTACTTTCTTGGCATGATCGAAATAGTCTAATTGGGGGCTCCTTCCGTGGGGCTTCTGCAGTGATTCCAAAGTGACCCCTCATTTTGGTGAAATCAGTAACAAGCGAATCCACAGAAATTGCTTCCAAGTTCACTCCAGTTCCACTCCGAATTGGTCTGGTGTGGAATGCAGCTTTGCTTCTGCTGTCTTTCACCACCGCAACCCCCCCGGTTGCAAATTTCCCATGATGCAGTGCTGCAATTCCCCCCATTTCCTTCCGGTGGTCCTTTCGCTTTGAGGGGAATAGGCAGCCAATGGGAGTGGAGGAAGGTCCAGGAAAAGGGAAGGAGGCCATGCCCCCTCAGGAATGGGGATCCAATGGGAAAATCACATTAGTCCCCATAGACTTGAGTTTTATCAATAAAGAACATTCCTAATACAACGCCGCCCTCTTGTGGATACTGAGGGCACTGCAGCCTCCTTGGGCTTCTCACCAATTTCTATCCTGGAGCGCCATCTGGTGGCCACTCTTGGAAATTCACTAATAGCAGTTAACCCAATTAAACAGTATATAAAACAAAAACGTGAAACAAGATAGACAAGGAAACTGTTACATGGATTTGTAATTGGTTGACCAGCCAAAAAGAAAGGGTGCTCAACAATGACTCCTTTTCATCCTGGAGAGAAGTGACCAGTGGGGTGTCCAGTGGGGTTCTGTTCAACATACTTATCAATGACTTGGATGATAGAATTGGGGGCATACTTATCAAATGTCCAGATGAGACCAAACTAGGAGGAGTACCTAATACCCCAGAGTACAGGATCAAAATTCAGAATGACCTGAATGGACTAGAAAGCTGAGCCAAAGCTAACAAAATGAAATTAATATGGAGAAATGTAAGGTACTGTATTAAGGGCAGAAAAATGAAATGCACAGATATAGGATGGGGGCCACCTGGATGAATGAAACTACGTGTGAAAGTGATCTGAGAGTCCCAGGTAGACCACAGGTTGAACATGAGTCAACAGTGCAATGCGGCACCTAACAAGGCCAATGCCTTTTTAGGCTGCATCAATAGAAGTATAGTGTCTAGATCAAGGGAAATAATAGTGCCACTACTCTGCTCTCGTCAGCCCCCACCTGGAATATTGTGTCCAGTTCTAGGCACCAAAACTGAAAAAGGATGTTGAGAAACTGGAGCACGTCCAAAGGAGGGTGACTAAAATGGTGAAGGATTTGGAAACTTAAGATCACAATCGGACAGTCTCAATGCTTCAGGCAAGGAGCATCAGCTGCCCTTGGTTCGCCTCTGACATCTTCCTCCTCCGCATCTTTAACTTGGACACTATCCACTTCATAAGGTCCTTTAATTCCTTTATGTCTTCCTCCATTCGATAAACGTCTACCTGGGGTTCTTCTTTGCTGGGGTGGCTATCAAGTGACTCCCCCATTGCCAGGTCCCAGGCTGTCACTCTGCCCCCCAACGGCCTTCCTTTCCCCAGTCTGGGGCCGGAAACCCAAATCCTCCAGTGGTGGCCTGGGAGGTGTGAGCTTCAGGAGGTTTCCCAGTCTTGGGCTTGGCTCCTAGTTCCTCTGAAGAAGGCACCTGCTCCTCCTCCACCGGGATCTCCAGAACCACTGGGTTCCACAAGGACTCTTCTTGTTCCTGGGTCTCCATTGGAGTTAAAACTGTGAGACTTTGCAAACAGTGAGGTCTGGAGTCAGTCCTGTGCTCAAAAAATAAAACTCATTTGAAACAAAAGAAGCTTTATTGATGAATCCAGGCAGAAACATCCATTAACACCTTTTTGCAAAGTCTGAAGTCCAAAGGCACTTGCTCCCTTCTTAACCCACTCAACCCCTCCCTAAGCCAGCCCCCAATTCTCAAGTTAAGCAACACAAGCGGAGATTGCATAGATACCAAGGTTGTGTATACTTCCCCTTCCCTTCTCCCAGACAGCCTCACCTTGAAGAGTGGTGTTCCCAAGCCAGCTTCACTCCTCCTTGATAACCATCTACAGCTGCAACCCCATCCCTCTTTCTAAATGCCCTCCTTCATCTAAAAGCCACTCCATCTGTCTTTCTAACATTTTCCATTACGTGCTTTCTATAACCCATCACTCTACACTTCCTACTATGAACTCCAACTATAACCCCTACTTTAATAGCCAAACCCTAATATTTTTACCCTTTATGAAATAACTCTTTTACACTAGTTCTGACATGCAATGGACCTTTGTCAATCCTTCAGGGACACACCACCAGTTTGAAGTGACAATTGTCCCATCTCAATCGTTCAGGTAAGGAGCATCAGCCTGAGGTTGCAATGGGCCAGTCTCAATCTTTCAGGTAAAGAGCACCACCCTGAAGTCACAATAGTACTGTCTCAATTCATTAGGCAAGGAAACTCAGGCTGAGATCACAATGGGCCAGTTTCAATCCTTCAGGCAAGGAGCATGAGCCTGAGTTCAAATTGGGCCAGTCTGAATCCTTCAGGCAAGGAACCTCAGGCTGAGATCACAATGGGCCAGTCTCAGTGTTTCAGGCAAGCAGCATCAGCCTCAGGTTCCAAGGGTGATGTCTCAAAACTTCAGGTAAGCAGCATTAGCCTAAATTCACAATGGTCCCATCTCATTGCTGGAGGCAAGGAGCATCAGCCTGAGGTCGCAATGGGCCAGTCTCATTCAGGTAAAGAGCACCAGCCTGAAGTCACAATATTTAATGAATCCCTTTATTCATTCATTTATTCATTTAGGGATTCATGCCATTAGGTTATAGGTTTAGGTTTAGGTTAGAGTTAAGATAGATGGGATTCATGTTGGGTTAAAATAATATGCTTTAATATGTGCTTTAATAGAAGATAATAGAAAGAGGTAGAGAGATCATGGCTAAAGAATGTGCTTCTTTGCTAGGATTGGAATGTGTGGGAATCAACCTTCTAACAGAGGCTTGAGTTTAAAAGACTGGTCTCTGGAAAAGGAGGGGGAACATAGAGAGTTATTGGTATTTTTATATTGCATTATGTTGTTACAGGTTTATGCTTATTATCACAGGGGATCATACTAGATTGGGATTGATGGGGAGATACACACACACACACACACACACATATTGTTTTTTTTAATTTATAAAACACATATGCCGAAAAACATAACATACATATATACACAAAATACAAAGTACAAAAACGTAACAAAAAGGACATCACAAATAAAATGAAAAAAAACATAGGCCCGTTACAAACGGGCAATATAGTATGCGCGGAGTGCGTAGTAGGGTTAGGAAGGGGCCATGCTTCTGCACCCCCTAACCCTAGTACGCGCTCCGCGTGCACAAAATGGCTGCGGCGGTTCCACACGGCCGCCACCATCAATACGTCACGACTGCACCGCCTCCAAACCAGGTGCATGGTTGTGACGTATTGAGGCTGCGCCGCAGCGCATAATGCACCCTTTGCGCGACCCCGGAAGGAGCTCCGTTTCAGAACTCCTTCCTGCTTTGCGTCGCTGGGTGCAGCCTTCAGAGTCCTCAGCCTGCAAATTCATCTTAACTATCTATCAATGTGAAATTGTATCTATAACATAATTACCTATATTAAGAAAAGTTAATATTCATAATCTTTCTAACATTTCTATCATATTTACATACTTATTTATTTTTCTCCATATATTTTTCTACACATAGCCATTCCTTTTCCCTTTCGTTTATTGCCTCTGTTTGGGCATTCTTTAGTCAAGCGGTTAGGATATCCATTTCCATTGCTTCAAGCAATTTATGAAGCCATTCCTCTTTTGTAGGTATTGTAGGTTTTTTCCATTGTTTGGCATATATGATTCTTGCTGATGTTACCATGTATAAAATTATTCTTCTATATCTCTTTTCTATATCTTTATCTATTATTATGGTTGTCATATTTAAAAGGTAGAGGAGAGGGTCATAAGGGATTGAGATTTGAAGCATTTCCGACATCACAGCATTGATTTCTTTCCAATATTGACAGGCATATTTGCAATTCCACCACATATGAAAAAAGTTGGCATCGGGTTTCTGACATTTCCAGCATCTTGCGTTTCCTATCTTATATATCAAATTTATCTTATTCGGTGACATGTTCCAATGATGAAACATCTTCAAAAATTTGTCTTTGTAGCTTTGGCACAGTGTATATTTATTGCTATCCCGACAGGCCTTTTCCCATTTTTCCAACTCTATGGGTTTACCGGTTTCTATTGCCCATTTTAACATGGTATCTTTTACTGTTTCCTGTTCTAGGGATCTTCTGTTTATGATTTTATAAAACTTAGACATATGACCCCCTTTATCCTCAAAAAATACCTCGTCCATTTCAGATTTTCCTTTTATATTCAGATTTGCTTTATCTATCTTGAATCTTTCCCATAGTTGCCTGTATAGATACCAATCCTCCAATAGACCTTCTGATTTCATAAGTTGTAGAGATTTAAATTTTCCTGATTTGTCTAAGAGATCATTAAACGTTAGCCATTGGGAAGAGTTTTAGTTCTTTGAAATAGCGCTTCCTGACTAGAAACCCATAAAGGTATCTTAGGGGAAGAAAACCTCTTTAATTTTTATCCAAACCTTTAACAGAGAGTTTCTTATGAAATGATGCGAGAAGGCATTATTGGCTTTGTTTTTATTATACCAGATGAAAGTGTGGTAGCCATATTGTAGCTGTGTGCTTTCTAGTAACAACATCCTCTTATTTCTCAGTTTAACCCATTCCTCGATCCAAGATAGGCAAGATGCGAAGTTATAGGTTTTGAGGTTTGGTAGCGCACATCCACCTCTCGATGTTTCTTCAGATAGTATTTTCCATTTTATTCTTGCCTTTCGCCCATTCCATATAAATCCAGATAGTTCTTTTTGCCAGCTGTCTATGCACTTCATATGAGAGATGATAGGTAGGTTTTGAAATAGGAAGTTTGATCTTGGAAGCACGTTCATTTTGATCGTTGCTATTTTCCCCAGAAAGGATAGTTTTAATTTAGACCACTTTTCAAGATCAGCTTTTATTTTTTTCCATGTCATGGTGTAGTTGTTATTAAAAAGATCAATATTTCTTTTCGTTATAGTAATCCCTAGATATTTAGCTTTCTTTTCAATTTTGTAGCCCGATTTTTCTTTTAGTAATTTTTCTTCATTTTCTGGCATATTTTTAGTTATTATAATTGTTTTTTCTTCATTAACCTTAAATCCTGAATGTGAGCCATATTCCTGTATTATGCTTCTAAGGTAGGATATACTAAGGGAGGGATCTTCCAGATACAAGATAATGTCGTCTGCGAAAGCATTTAGTTTAAAGTTTTGGTCTTGTATCTTAACTCCTTGAATCCTTTGATCTGCCCTTATTTGATTGTTTAAGATCTCCAAGGTCAAGATGAACAGTAAAGGGGACGGGGGCAACCTTGTCTGGTTCCTCTTTTGATCTCGATATCTTTTGTCCTTGTATTATTGACTATAATTTGAGCTTTCTGCTCTCTATATATGGCTTTAATCCATTTCACAAAGTTCTCACCAGCATCAATTTTTTAAATAGTTTCAAATATAAAGGGCCATCTGACCCTGTCAAACGCTTTTTCGGCTTCCAATAGGATCATTGCTATTTTTTTTCCCCACTGTGGTGTTCAAAGTATTCTAAAATATTAATTGTACCTCTTATATTATCTCTCATCTATCTTTTTGGCAGAAACCCATTTTGATCTTTATGTATTACTCGATTTAAGATTCCTTTCAGTCTTTCTGCTAGAATTAAAGTAAAGATCTTATAGTCGGTATTAAGTAGTGATATCGGTCTATAATTTTTCGGTTCATCTCTTTCTTTATTTTCCTTCGGGATTAATGTAATATAAGCAGATTTCCAAGATTTAGGGATACCGAGTTGCTGTATGTCATTCAGTGTATCTTTCAGGGGATTTATGATTATTTCTTCAAGATGTTTATAGTATGCTGCTGGTAAGCCATCTGGCCCAGGTGTTTTATTTGGGCGTAATTTTTTAATTGCTTCCGATATTTCAGTTGTGGTAAAATCTTTGTTTAAGTTGTTTTTTTTCCATTTCACTCAATATAGGTAGGTTTTGTTTCTATAAATATAAGGTTAATCTCTCTCTATCTTCTGCATTTTCTGGATTTGCCTTATATAGCTCTTGGAAGAATTGTCTGAAAGTTTCACTGATTTCGTCTGGGTCCGTTACCCTTTTACCTTTATTTTTTAACTCTAGAATTATTTTCCCACTTTCTCCTTTCCTGAGTTTATTTGCTAATAGCTTTCCCACTTTATTTCCAGCTTCAAAGTGTCTTTGCCTCACTTTTTTGAGTTTGTTTTCTATCTCTTTCAGTGTTAGAAGTCTTAGCTGATGTTGTAGTTCATCCATTTCATGTTTCAATTTTTTATCTCCTGTCTTTTTCCAAGCTTTCTCTTTCATTATTAATTTTTCCATAATTATTCTTTCCTTTTCTGTTTCATTTCTTTTAATTTCAGATTGTATCCTAATAGATAATCCTCTGATTACAGCTTTGCTGACATCCCATACCGTTTTGCTTTTTAGTTCTTCTGTTCTGTTTTCCTCAAAATATAATTTCAATGCCTTTTTGATCTGATTTCTAATTTTTCCATTGTTTAGGAGCGTATTCTGTAATTTCCAATTGCTTTGAAATTTCCTTTCATATAATTTTAATAGTATCGGGTTATGATCTGATGTTCTTTTTGGAAGAATTTAAATATCCTGGATCTGATTCACATAATTTTTTGTAATTAGAAAAAGGTCAATTCGGGAAAAAGAGTCATGGCGGTCTGAGTAAAAAGTAGAGCCCTGAGTCTCCTTATACTTATGTCTCCAGATGTCTGTTAATGTGTAGTTGTCCATCAATTCAAAGAAAGTGAGAGGCAGTTTACCTTGATTCTTCCGTATTTTTCTCCCTCCGTTAGATTTCCTGTCTTGTTTCGGTTCTATAACTGCGTTAAAGTCTCCCAGCAATAGTATATTTGTGTATTCAGTATTTTTTATTTGTCCATGGAGATCTGCATAATATTTATTCTGATTGTTTGTGGGAGCATATATCCCTATTACCAAGA
>JACSCI010000157.1:25059-40267 GCA_016801065.1 Sceloporus tristichus | reverse complement strand
TGGCCTTTTTAGCTGCTGCATCAAACTGTTGACCCAGGTTCAAGTTGTGGTCTACCAGGACTCCTAGATCCCTTTCACACATAGTTTGTTGTAGCAGCTTTCTGTGAAATCTTGGAATTTGTAGTTTAGTGAGTCACTATTTCTCTCCACTTTCTAAGGATTCTAAATATCCTATCCTAAACTGTCAATTATAGGATTTTGTGGGAAGGAACCATGGAGATAAATGCTTCTTGACTCCAAATGCTCCTCAGCCCATCCCTGACCAAGTTTCCTGGCTTTTTTGGCCCCTGTTCCAGTCTTTTGAGACTCTGGAGAGACTTCTTGGGTAAAATCCCTCTGTTGGCCCTGCAATGGCTTAGAGGACAATGGCAATGTTCTCTAATGTGTCTTTTCCTACCTGAGCTTGCTTAGTTCCATGGTTGATTCAAGAGGACCTTTGTTACCCAGAATGCTGGAGTCTGGGGAGGACACCCGCAAGTGCTATGCTTTTAGGGGAATTTGGTACTTAGCTGAAAGGAGATATAAAGTTTGGTTGGGGCAAGAGCGACCTTGGGATTCAGCTTAACTAGACCAGGCCTGGAAGCACACAGAACTCCAAAGGCATTTGAAATAGGTTTTATTTTTTATTGAGGGGAAAAGCATAATACACACACACACACACACGTAAGTGTTCACACACATGCACAAGAACAAGATAACAGGTGGGAGTGGTCAAGAGATGTAAGACTTTCATAATGGTAATACTTTACCTAGGCAGATCTTGATTCCAATTGCTGAGGGTTCGAAATGGGAGGGGAAGTCAGGAACTCATGCGACAAGTCAGGGGTTGGCGACTGCATTGAGGTGCTTAGCCATGTAAACCGACAGACTGTCTGTCCGTAATTGGACTGAAATCAAAGAACAGCCAGTCACGGCAGATATATATACTGGAATTGTTGCTTGGGGGCAGAAACTGAGTGTCCGAAAGGGTTTAAATCGCTTTAGAGTGTGTCCTGGGGGGAAGAATGGTCTGAAACCAAATTGAATGCAATGGGTGCTTGGAGCAAATAAATCAGACAAAAAGGATTAGCACACTGGCTCTGGGTCCTTCTTGGCTCTGAATACCTATTGTGTTCACAAGCCAATATACAGCACAATCTGAGGGTGACACTCCCAGATGCAGCTCAACAATAACATAGTAGAGTACAGAAGCAAATATCCAGATATAAATATTGGCAATGCACTGACCACTTTTTACACTAAAAATCTATCTATCTTGAGTTACAAAATAATACAAATATTTGCAAGCTCTCTTCCATCAACTTCACCATCCCTTGTACACACAACTCTAATCCAATCCACACCAATCTGCATGTGAGCTGTATACTGTATTGGTTGGGAGTCACATCCTGGTGCCAAACAGCATGAAGTGACTTCTGCAGTTAGCTTGCATCATGCCTTGGGCTCTGACTCAGGACTCTATGGCAGTCTCACAGGATATGATGCCACCTGTCAATCAAAGTATTTTTGCATATGTTTCATGGAATATTTTTTCCACAGTCCTTTGACTATCTGCTTCCACTGATTCCCTCAAGGCAGTCCCCATCCAGTCTCTTCTTTGCTAGCTCTTATGAGTAAGGATACAGTCATTCCATTGATTTCGGACCATAAGCAGCAAGGTCATGCTTGGGTTATTCACAGCAACTTTATTAATTTACTCTCAAATAAGGAGGGGTTAATGAGGGCTAAATCACGGGGTAACACCCTCCTCTCTTAACTCTCATTTTCAGTCTTATCTGTCATTGTCCTTCTTTACAGAAAAACATTTGAGTCATGAGAGAGTCCACACAGCAAAGAAGTCACATAAATGCCACCATTGTGGGAAACGTTTTGCTTACAAGTCAATCCTTGTCAGACATCAGAGAATCCGCACAGGAGCAAAGCCATACAAATGCCAGCATTGTGGGAAATGTTTTTCGTCGAAATCAAACCAAGTGATACATCAGAGAGGCCACACTGGAGAGAAACCATACAAATGCCAGCATTGTGGGAAATGTTTTTCACAGAGGTCAAGCCTAGTGAGACATCAGAGAGTCCACACTGGAGAGATGCCACACAAATCCCAGAAGTGAAATGACATTATTTTTCTCAAGAAGGAATACAAAGAATATTTTTTCAATTCACTGATGAAAAGAAAAGGTCCTTGTGATTTTGTGTGTTAGGTTTGTCTGTCGATATGTCTGTTTAAGTTTTAAAGTTATATTTTTTTAAGTTTCTGTTTTAATTGCTATTAGAATATTTCTTTGCTTTAGTTTATAAATTTGGCTGGGGATTATGGGTTGTGGAATAGGTTAGCTAGATAGAGGGGTGGGATTTGTTGCAGCTGGCTAGAATAGTTAAGGGAATGATAGCTTTTGGAATTTGTGGGATGTTGGATGAAGAAGGTAGTCGGTATTAACATGAAGCGGGCTAGTTTCTGGGCATGGCAAAGGGGGCTTTTTTACCTATGAGACGTAGACTGTGGGAATTGGAGGTGGAGGCTAGGTTTGGAAGCGGTTGAAGTTTTTGGTTTTAGGGATTTAATGTATTCTTTGGCTTGGGGAGGGCAGCTCTGATTTAAAAGCTGAATTTCTCACTATGTGTTCTTAATAAAGTTCTTTGCTGTTTCAACACACTGGACTCATTGGCCCATTACAGACCGCCCCTTAGAGGCGGCCTGTAGGCGCACCTTTCCCTGCCGGATCGGGGCCTCAGCAGCCAGAGCGGCCGCTGCTGAGGCCCTGATCCGCCGCTTTCCGGGCTGCGGGGAAGCGGCAAAAGGCCCCTTCCCCGCAGCCTGGAAAGGGGTGTCCTTGGGGCTTCAAGCCCCAAGGACACCCCGCGGCGGTGGGGAGAAGGAGAAAGGGGCTGTTTGGCCCCTTTCTCCTTTGGTCCGCTGGACGCAGCCGTCTAAAGGCTGCGCCCAGCGGACCAAACGAGGAAGGAGCTCCGAAATGGAGCTCCTTCTGGGGTCGCGGAAAGGGCGCCCTAGGCAACCTGCCGCAACCCCAATACATCACAACCGCGCCGCCTCGTTTGGAGGCGGCGCGGCCGTGACTTATTGATGACGGCAGCTGTGTAGAACGGTCTCTGCCATTTTGTGCGCGCACAGCGCGCACTACGGTTAGGGCGGTGCAGAAGCACCGCCCCGCCTTAACCCTAGTACGCGCTCTGCGCATACTTTTAAGCCCGTATGTAACGGGCCATTGATGGACAGAAGTTTTGAATTTGCACAAAACTGACACTTTCTTCTCTCCTCAGTCCTCAGCTCCATTCCCAGCCATACGAACAGAGCTACACACACACACACACACTCACACTCAGAGAAACAGAGCCATATGTACAAAGCAGAGCCTTCCCAGCCTTTCTCTCCTGAGTCCAGCTCCGCTGGTTGGGCTCCATTCTGGAAGGAAGGAAGGAAAGTAGGATGGAAGGAAGGAAGGGCGTACTCCTTCCCTTCTTCCAAAGGCCGAGAGTGGAATAAGCAGCAGCAGCAGCAGCAGCAGCAAGGGCCTTGCGATCCCTGCGCATACTCAGGAGGGGCCTTTGGTTGCTAATGTGCATGCAGAGTTTCAGCCTCCCTCAGCCTCTGAGGGAGGGAAGTGGAGGAGAGCCCTTGTTTGTTTGAAGGATTGGCTGGAGGGTCTTCTGGGGAGGGGTCTTGGGAGTTGTAAGAAGGAATGAAACCCCGATCTCCCCCCAAAGAAAGGCAGGGGACCTGCCAGTCTGCCTCTCCCTCTTTCCTTCCCTGCCCCCTCCTTCGGGGGGTCCTTGGGGCCCAGGTACTTGGGAGGTTATTATGACAAAAGAGGGCAGGGGGACCCTTGGAGAGAGGCATGGTCATGGAGGGGAGGGGGATCTGAAGGTAAAAGGGGGTTTGAGGAGCCCTCTTCCTCCTGGAAAGTGGGGCAGAGGAGAGACCCTCCCTTCTAATGCCTCATTTGGGGGAGACTTTTGTGCCAAATAAAGAACTTCACACAGCATAGGCTTCAATAGCATTAGATCAATCAATTTTTTTATTAATGCTTAAGCCAAAGGCCATTCGCATCATTAAAATGTAAAATCGGTGACAGAAATTCAGAATTATAAAATGATCCATCAAATATACATTAAACATAATAAAATTCCAGACAATTAAATAAAACAACATTAAAAACAACTTCAAAGTTTAGATAAGATCATCCCCATGACAATCAACTGCTATGTCTGCTATTATCCTTCCCCAAATTTTGATTGCTGCTGAGGCAAACAGTGAAACCTTATAAGTTACCTGAGAATCAATATCAGACAGGAGAAAAAAAATCTTTTCAGAAGTGGTATTAGACTGTAAATTGGACAGAATAGATCCCATAAATTTAGTTCTTGGATCAGTATATAATGAGCAAAAAAGCAGATAATGAGGCAAGTCCTCGATTTCTGGAGCTCCACAAATACATAAACGGGGATCCGTAGGTGTGTGTGAATATCTACCATCGATCATGGCTGCAGGCATTGTTTGGAAACGAAGGGCTGTAAAAGCCTGCCTAAGCTTTGGGAATGTAAGCTTCCCTAAGTAAACAGCCCTCTGATGGTCCAATTTATATAATCTAAACCATTTGGAAAATGTCGAATTGTTAATAGCCAGTCTATCCAGATACACATCATGGTTAAAAATGTATTCACGAAGCTTCTCTCTTGAATTCCGGGTAGAAGGATTTTCAGTTAGAGCAGGATATGATTCAAGCAACCTATTGTATCTTAAACTCCACATTTTGCAGCTTGGTAAATGTTGGAAACACAACTTAGGAAAAACCTTAACCGGAGAACCTATTACAGATCTCCAGTAGTTAAATAAAGCAAAATGAATACAAGCTCTGATGGAGGGGAGGCCGATTCAGCCTGAACCAAAGCTGCAGGTGTTTCAGGTGAAAGTAGAAGCAATCTCTTGAAAGATGTATTCTGGATGGCCTCCAGTTTCACCAAATGGGAATCATCCCATCCCCACACAGAGCGCCATATAGGATCTGAGCTATAACGTTACTCTGAAATATGTTTAGATCTGGTGTGACCAGATGACCCCCTGCCTGGTTGTAGTGTCTAAGGATTGCTCCAATAGATCTCACAGCCATTGCTCTACTAGCTTCTATGTGGGACCATTTTAATAGGTCCTCTGCCCCCAACGGAGGGAATAGTGACCTTCAGCCCAACCTTGACCAGGAAACGGTCCATGGTCCATGGCAATGCGGAGATATGGACTACCTCCACCCACGGATGTGCCTGTTCTGTACAGAAGACCACATCGAGACTATGACCTGCACAATGCGTGGGATCAGAGATTGTGATGATCTCCTGGGATCCAAGCAGCCAAACCACAGCCCTGTCATGGCTCTTAGCCCAGCAGACCCTTAACTTCCTTAAATCTCGCTGCCTCCACCCAGTGAATTATAAAAGGATTTCCCTTAACCTACACTGGGACCGGTTAAGGAACCTTATTTCTACTTCTTTACTGATCTTCTCAAGCATCAACCGAGCCAAAACACGTGTAAAAGGAGAGTCGAGTACAGTGGTACCCCAGGTTACGAAATTAATTCGTTCCGCCGCCGCTTTCGTAACCCGGAAACGTTCGCTAGCCGAAAAGCCCATAGGCGCTAATAGCGAAAGCCGCGATTTCGTGCGAAATCGCGCCGAAAAGCACCAAAAATTTTCTTCGTAACCCGGAATAACCTTCGTAACCCGGAACTATTTTTTTGAATGGATTTTTTTCGTAACCCGGAAATTTCGTAAGGCGGCGCATTCGTATCCCGGGGTACCACTGTAGTAGATACTCCAAGGAGGTATTTATTATAGATAACAAAATATAACTAAAATATAAGTCATGCAAGATATTAAGAGTCTTGCAGGTACAATATTTGTAAGTATTTAATATTCAATTCATACAAGCTATTTAAGAAACAAATAAACCTACGCATCCAATTCTGAGATTAACTTCCAAGATCCGCTCTTTAACTCTCTCTCTCGATCTCCAACCGACACAATTCCCCCAACTGTCTCTTGGTCTCTCAGGCCTTATATCTCCTTCTCACAGAAGCTTCCAGAAGAACCTTCATCTTGCTCTCTGATTGGTCAAGAGAGCCTTCTGTAGCAGTGATGTCATTCTGCATTTGCATAAACCTCCCTTTTCTGCCTGAAGAAGATCTCAATTGACTGGAGCCCTCTTATTACAACAACAACAACCCTTCTTTTTCTTGGAAGAGATTCACAACTATACCTTGTTTCCCGGTTGGGAAGTATAGGAGGATTCCAGAGGTTTCCATTTTTACTAAGATTACGAGCTCCCAAATGTCCATGGAAGAGGTTTCTAAAGGCATGTGCTAAGACAGAGCAGGGAATGGGGGGTTCATCGTGGGCGAATTACCATTTGTCAGCTGAACCTGGGGCTGAGGGTCTCTAAGAAGGAGAGGAGCCCAGGTCCCCCAGAATCCCCTCTGAGCCTCCAGGAGAGCAAGACTCAGGGAAGGGACAGTCTGCAAGGGGCTGAGAGCCACTTGGACCAAACCTTGAGGGCACTTTCCCAAAAGCTGGCCAAGATTGGTTTCAGGGTCTGCCATTTTCCTCTCAGATCTCAAAGACCACTCCCCATTTTGGATATCATTTTTCAACTGTGCTGCCCTCAGTGGAGATTGCTTGCTCCTAAGGTGCCATGGAGGTGAGCATGGAATATACAGGGAAGATGGCTTTGGTAATCTTTTCCACCATTGAGCTTACCTTGTGTTGTCTTCAAGCCTGTTAGAAAAGAGCAGGAAAATAATCGTGAGGAGAAAGCAAAGTCCCACATTTGCTCCCATAAGCTCCCTCTGAAGCTTTTCCCAGCATGCCCTAGTCCTCAGTCTCCCTCCCAGGCTCCACTGTTTCCTAGAGAGATGGAAACCTTCAAGGGAAAGTCCTTGGGGGTCAAGCCAAGCACTCCTCTGCTTCTCCAAGGCCTCCTTCTCCATCCACTTCTGGTCTTTGGAAGGGAGACCTAGACTGCTCTTGGGAAAGTTATTTTTGGAGGGACAGGGACTCCCAAAACCTCCCACTCTGGCTCTAACATTAAGGACTTCAAATCTCTGCAATGAACTGGGCCAGGTCTTACGCCAGGAGTGGGGATCCTGGGGCACTCGCTTTGTATCCCCATTAAGAAAAAGACTGAATCTCCATGACTGGTGCTATGTTTCATACTCTTGGGATGGGCAGCCAGGAAAACAGAATGCTTCAGAGAATTCAAATGTTTATTGGATGGAGATAGAAGTGCAAGATACCTTAAAATCATATGTTCTGAATTAAAAACAGCATCAAAGGGGGCTCTAATAGTTTTACAGGACAGAATCTGGATAGACACTTCCTCCAAACAAAAAGTATTTCACACTTCCATTTTCTCCCATTTCTGGAAATGCTGATGCCTCAAGGGCTGGATCCTAAGCAAAACAGAGATAAGATTTGAACTGCAATTCAGAGGTCAAGGTTTGTATGTGGTTTTTGATGCAATTTACTATTTTCAAGGTCCAACTGTATAAATGATTTAATTTTTTTAAAAAAAATTGTTATAATTTTAATGCCTTTGCATTGTTTTGAATTTGTACTGTATTAAATTTATTGTTAGCCACCCTGAGTCACTATATTGGGAGAAAGGATGGATGTATATAAATAAAATACATTAACTGGAGATCCCTTGAGGATCCATGGATTTCTTGGTGTAAATAGCTCTCCACCAATAGAGACAGAGACTGAAGAAGTCTGTCCAGAATTGCCATGGGTCATTTTTGGCACCTGGGTTGTATCTCCATTGCCGAAACCTAGCACTTTGACACCATGAAGCTTCCAGGACTCTGTTCAACAGAATCCTGGGATTTCTTATTTCATGAAGTACTTAGAATTATATAGCAACTCATGAAGGACTGCACTGGGGCTTTCTACCAAGCATCCAGTTCTAAGCACCCCATTCCCAGGTTTCTGTAGGATGGATCCACAGCCGTTAACATGGCACCAAACTGGTACAATTGGATAATATGTATAGGACTTTGGTTGCCTACTTTCTGGAGTCCCTCCATCTCTCTTATAGGGTTGTGAATTCAGGTCCTGAGGTTTGTGAGCTAAAACCTAGGACCTGGGGCAGGGCCTCTAGCGATTTCATTCAGCCTAATGCATAAATTACTAACCACAGTCGCTCACAGTTTGTCATTCATATCTACTCAATATACTTTCCTGTGTAGAAATGAAGAGAGAAATTTTTAAAGGTCTGTTCCCAGATCAAGGGGAAATGAGAGAATTATTCTTTCTCACTTGCTTGGAGAGACAGGATAAAAAGCGTGAAGTCGAAGGCTTTCATGGCTGGCTTCCATAGCTTTTTGTGAGTTTTTTGGGCAATGTGGCCACGTTCTAGAAGAGTTTCTTCTGATGTTTGGCCAGCATCTGTGTCTGGCATTTTCAGAGATTTCAGCCACAGATGCTGACGAAACATCAGGAAGAAACTCTTCTAGAACATGGCCACATAGCCCAAAATATCCACAAAAACCTAAGGATAAAAAGCATTTCATTTAGCCTCCTTCTTTCTAGCCAGATGGCGAATGCAGAGTATAGTAGTGAGCCCTTGTACCACCACAACTGAGAGAAAGCAAGAAACTAAACCAATCCATAGACCACTGCAATTTTTCTAGTTGAAGAAACCAATGAACTAAGCCTCGCAAATTATAATAAGCTACTGCTCTCACATCTGATCTGGATGTTTGCACAGAGCCCTTTCCTCTTTCCTGGAATTGGGCTCCCTCCAAAATGGAGAAGAGGCAGCCTCATCTCCTGTCTGAAGATCATGCATGAAAAGTGGAAGCTGAATGCCAGTCCCTGCTGTATTATATCTTTACTGCCACGTGTAAAAAGGGCAAGGAAAAACACTTGTTACAGGAAAAGAAAGCAAATAAAACCTGATCCTTTCTGGTCCAGGTTTCGGCCCTGGGCAAAAGAAAGGAAACCAGGATTTGACTTGGGAGTGAGCGAATGTTGTGTGGCCTGCCCTGCCTGACCGGGGGCCTCCCTGGGGACCAAATCCATCACCCTTCTCTTCCCCCTCAGTCAGCATTCTCACAAAGGAACCAAATTTAGGGGTCTCCCAAAGGCATCTTGAGGCACCCACCTTTCCTTTCCTGCCAAGGAAACCCAGAAGGAGCCCTTCTTCCCAAGCAGCCAATGACCAAACCCACCAGCCTTCTAGAACCCTATTCAGGATCCAAGCCAACCACTAACAATGGTCCAAGTTCAGGGCTGCTTTAACTGTCTGGCTGAATGCAAGGGAATTCTGGGAACTGTAGTTTTGTGAGATATTTAGTCTTCTCTGTCAGACAACTCAGATGCCATAATAAACTAAAATTCCCAGGATTCCCAAACACTGAACTAGGGCAGTTAAAGTGGTTTATTTCTGCAAACTGGATTATTTCTGCAATGTGTTTTTGACCTCTGTTACTATTTGAGCGTCCACAAGGCTCTGTGGGTTTGAAGGGAAGATTCATCATCATCATCATCATCATTATCATCATCATCATTTCTGCAGTGTTTTTGAACCAGATCTGAGAGAGCCCTGCAGCCTGGATCTGCCCAAATCCCAAATATTGCCCTCTCAGCAAAGCCTGGAGATATTAACCTTTAAGGACCAGATCTCCTCAAAGGCTGACTTTCCCAATCTCTCCTGAGAGACCCTCCTGGACCTAGAGCAGCCTCAAAGAAAGGGGTCCCATTGAATGGGGGGCCCATGTCTTTCTGAATCTGTGGGTCCAGAGGAAGAGGACTGTTTTCCAGGACCCTCTTCCTAACCTCACAAGGCAGCTCTTAGCATTTGCCCAACACTGCTCTTGAACATGCAAAGATCAGGCAAGCAAGATCTACTTTGCTGTTTGCAAAAAAAGATGGAAAAACAATGGGCCCTTGGTATCCTTTGGGATTTGGTTTGGATAGCAAAATCCATGGGTGCTCAAGTCCCATTATATAAAATGGGTGACCTTGGGTAAGTCACACTCTCTCAGCCTCAGAGGAAGACCAATGGCCAGCTGGATGGCACACAACACACAGACACAAACACACATCTACATGATGGAAATGCCATTCATTCTGGGCCATGAAACCCACTGCGGGGGAACCTTGAGCAGCAGACACTCTCTCAGCCTCAGAGGAAGACAAAGGGCAAAGTGGAAGGCAAACCTGAAGGCAAGGAAACCCTGGGAATAGGGTCACTAGATACGAGTTCAAGGCATGCAGCACACCCCCAGCCCCCAAGGCACACTCTCTTAGCCTCAAACTATAGCAATGGTAAACACCCTTCAGCAAAACCTACAAAGAGACTCCTGTGTCAGTGTTGCCTTAGGATCCCCAGAAAGGAATTGAAGGCACACAATTCTCCCCCCAAAGTCTGGGAGGAAAAGGAGGAGGAAGGCTTAGAGGAAGGTCCTGAGGAAGAGGAGGAGGAAGGCTTAGAGGAAGGTTCTGAGGAGGAGGAGGAGAAGTAGGAGGAGGAGGAAGAGGAAGGGCTTACAGGAAGGGCCTGAGGAAGAGGATGAGGAAGAGGAGGAAGGCTTAGAAGAAGGACCTGAGGAGGAGGAGGAGGAGGAGGAGGAAGAAGAAGGGCTTACAGGAAGTGTCTGAGGAAGAAGAGGAGGAAGAGGAGGAAGGCTTAGAAGAAGGACCTGAGGAGGAGGAGGAGGAGGAGGAGGAGGAGGAGGAGGAGGAAGAGGAAGGGCTTACAGGAAGGGCCTGAGGAAGAGGAGGAGGAAGAGGCTTAGAAGAAGGACCTGAGGAGGAGGAAGAGGAGGAAGAGGAAGGGCTTACAGGAAGGGCCTGAGGAAGAAGAGGAGGAAGAGGAGGAAGGCTTAGAAGAAGGACCGGAGGAGGAGGAGGAGGAGGAGGAGGAAGAGCTTACAGGAAGGGCCTGAGGAAGAGGAGGAGGAAGGCTTAGAAGAAGGACATGAGGAGGAGGAGGAGGAGGAGGAGGAGAAAGGCTTAGAGGAAGAGCCTAAGGAGGAGGAGGAGCAGAGAGACCTCTGGAGGATTCTGTAGAGGAAGAAGAAGGGGCTCCTGAGCATACACAGAGGCCTCTGGGGGAGAAGCCACAGGGAGAAATCTCCTGGTTGTAACTTATTATTACTATTATTAGTAGTAGCATTAGTATGATTAAATTTTATTTATTTATAAAGACATGTAAAGACGTATTTATAAAGAATGTCTCAGGGACTCTCTATATTATATCATCAGGAAAGATTTTAGGTGTTGTTAAGGTTTGGAAATGCTGTTCGGGTCCCTTCTGACTTTGGAGCCCTTTCATCCTACATTTTGGGTTCCCTGAAGGCCTCAAACTGCCAACTGCCAAGCGCTGAGACAGAGGCAGCCATTTTGGGTTCCAGCTGCCATTTTGTTTTGCTTGTGACTCTGGGGAATAATGTTCCAGAACCTTCTCTGAGGCCTCAGTTGAACAGAGGCTTCTCTTTCTCTCCTGAGGCTCCAGAGTCAGAAGGAGGCCAGGCTCCTTGGGCCAAAAGGAAGGAAGTGTGTCTTTTTGTGTCTCTTTTCTGAGAGGGTTTTCTTATTACACAGCTCTGTTCCTTCTGGGGAACATGAGTTTTAAAAGGGATCAGAAATGGGGAGGATAGTCTTAATACAAGCCATATTATTATTCTTCACAAACCTTGGGCTTTGGCTTCTAAGAGGAGGCTAGTCCCCCAAACAAGGCCCAAAGTAGCACCTTTGGGAGGTTTTAAAAGAATCCTCAGTTTCCTTATTAATAGATTTTCAAGCATGAAGGAAGCTGGCAGACCAGAATAACATATTACCAAGAATGAAACAAAAAAACATACAAACAAACAAGAAGAAGAATAAGGATTATACAGAAAAACAAATTAAAAAAATTAAAAAAACAAATTTAAAAAAAGCAAAACCATTTTTAACAGTATAAAAATTCAACTTGGGTGCTTCTTTCCTTTTACAACCAACTCAGGCTGTGTCTGCACTGCAGAAATAATCCAGTTCTAAAGTGTGTTAACTCTCCTGGTTCCATTCTGTAGAATCCTGAGATTTGTAGTTTGTTGTGGCATAAGAGCTCTCTGGCAGAGAAGGCTAAGTGTCCAAAGGATTCCATAGCACTGAGCAGTTAAAGCGGTGTCAAAGTGCTTTATTTCTATAGTGTGGATGCAGCCTTCTTGGGAAAGGGGCTGATGCTGAGGAAAAGTAGTGAGGAACTCTGGAGGTTTTAGCACTTTATTTATTTATTTATTTATGGAGCACTCATTTCACATCTAGCTATGGGGACATAACCAGGGCCCTCTCCAATTTCCCATGCCCTAATCCCCCACCAATTTAATAAGGCATGGAGTATCTGTTGTGTAGGGGAGCTGCAGTGAATCTATGCTAGGTCCAGGGGGCTTTGTTTGGTGCAGAGGGAGGAAGAGGATGCCCACCTCTGCTTCGGCCCAAAGGAGGCATATGTCACCTGCGTATGTCACCAGCAGGATGCTGTTCACTGTGTCTTTGAGTGCTGCAGGGCTTCTTGCCAAGCCAATCCTAACCCTGGTCCTTTTTATCAGGAACTTCATCTCAGACTCCTTCTACACGGCTTTGGGGCCTCTCTTGCTGGAAGTGACCAAGTGCAGGGCCACCAGGACCCCTGCCCACCTGATGGCCAACACAGAGGCCAAGCGGAGGGAGTTGGGCTCCAATAGAAAGAGGCTGCAAAGGTACAACAACTCTTCGGTGAGTCACTATCCTATTAGCTTCATCTGTGTCACTGCTGGGCCAATTTATGAAAGGAAGCAAATAAAATACTGTCCGAGTTTGGCAGAGACAGCCCTGGTTAATCCTCAGTCACCCCACTTCTTCAGGACCTTTTAAAAATGTCCTGGTTGCTCTCTCCTCCTCCCACTTTCCTCCTTCTCAGCTCACTTCAGTTCCTGAGAGCAATTAAGTTTGCAGCCCATCAACTCAAAAGTAGGGAGAGGAAAGGAAAGAAGGAGGCAGGATATGGCCCTTCCCAGGAGGCTGAAACAGAAGCAAACCGCTATGCCCTTCCTCGCTTGTCTGATCTTCCCCATAAACAACTTTGGCCATCTTACCTGCCTTTTGGGTTGCTTGTCCACATGTGTCTTGTTTTTCCCATCTATGAAATATTGGAGGCTATGGGAGAATGTCACTGGATCTAAATATGGGGTGGGCCCAGTGGCCCTCCAGCCCAGAGTGTTCCCCAGAACTGTTATTAAAAATGACATTTGCTTCTCAAATGTGGCAAGAATTCATAATTCTTTGGTGGCTAAATGTACTGTATGTGTCGGGATAGTCAGTATCCTAATCCATCATCAATATCCCAGCCATTGCCTAAATTATATTGTTTATTATATTGCATATTATATTGAAAAGATTCAAGACAAACTGGATCTCAAAGGCAGTAGCTTTTTTCTTGCTAAGAGAATTTAAAGTTTATATCCTGGACTGAATTCTAAAGAGATCAAATAATATTTGGATGCACCATGTGCTTTCCTCCCCTTTTGCTTAGTGTCTCTCTGGATGAGGGCTATTTTCTTTTCCAGGTGACCTTTGCGGATGTGGCGATATATTTCACTGAGGACGAATGGAAACTGTTGTCGAAGAAGCAGCGACTTATGTACAGTTATATAATGATGGAGAATTATGGAAATGTGACCTCTGTGGGTAAGGACCATTTGCATTATAGACTCATAGAGTTGGAATAGACCACAAGGGCCATCCAGTTCAACCCACTTCTGCCATGCAGGAACACACATTCCAAGCACCATCCAGCCTCTGTTTAAAGACCTCCAAAGAAGTGGACTACACCAAACTCTAAGGGAGTATATTCCACTGTCAAAATAAAAAAGATATATAAATAAAACTTTATTTATATACCACCTTCCTGTAGATCAAAGCGGTTCACAACGTAGTAAGCATGTGACTGACACTGAAGAACAGCCAGTTGGGGCTGATATTATACTGAAATTGTTGCTTGGGGGCAGAAGCAGAGCATTCAAAATTGCTTTAGGATGTTTTAATTGCTTTGGGATGTTTCCTGGGTGGGGAAAGAATTGTCTGAAACTGAAATAAATGGGTTCCTTGATGGAAATACTTCAGCCAAACAGGATTGTCACACCGGCTCTTAGTTCCTTCTTAGCTCTGAATTCTGATCCCATTCACAAGTCAAGTCTGAAGCGAAACTCCCAGAACTCAACAACAACATAGCAGAATACAGAAGCAAATCTCCAGATATAGGCATTGGCAATGCACTAAACACTTTCGACAGTTAAAAATAATTCACAGTCCTTGGAGGTTCTTTATCTTGAGTTGCAATATAAAACAAATATTTACTATCTCTCCTCTCTAGCTTCCATCCACTTCATAATCTCTTCTACACACAACTCCAACCCACATCAATCCACATGTGAGCTGTATACTGTATAGGTTGTGAGTCATGTCTTGGTGCCACACAGCATGAAGCATCCTCTGCATTTAGCTTGCATCATGCCATGTGCTCTGACTCAAAACTCTATGGCAGTCACACAGGAAAGGATGCCACTTTTCAATTAAAATAGTTTTACATATATTTAATGGAATATTCTTCAACTATGAGTAAGGATACAATCATTATATGGATTTGGGGGCATCAAGAACACGGTCATGCTCAGATCACTCACACCAACTTTATTAATTTAATCTCAAATAGGGAGGGGTGAATGTGGGGCTAAATCTTTGGGTAACACTGAGATTCAGTCTTGTCTGTCATTGTCCTCCTTTACAGAAGAATTTGTCAGTCATGAGAGAGTCCACACAAGAAAGAAGTCACATAGATGTCAGCATTGTGGAAAATGTTGTTCTTCAAATGCACACCTAGTGAGACATCAGAGAGTCCACACAGGAGAGAAGCCATACAAATGCCAGCATTGTGGGAAAGGTTTTTCTCAGAAGCCAAACCTAGAGATGCATCAGAGACTCCACACAGGAGAGAAGCCATACAAATGCCAGCATTGTGGGAGATGTTTTTCTCGGAAGTCAATCCTAGAGATGCATCAGAGAGTCCACAGAGGAGAGAAGCCATACAAATGCCAGGACTGTGGGAGATGTTTTTCTCAGAAGTCAGTCCTAGAGACGCATCAGAGAGTCCACAGAGGAGAGAAGCCATTCAAATGCCAGCATT
>JACSCI010000157.1:6788-24959 GCA_016801065.1 Sceloporus tristichus | reverse complement strand
TAAACTCCTGGGCAGCCAAAATGGTCAATCCTCCCTTCTGCTCAAGTATATCCACAAAAGGAAAGATCTGGGCCCAGAAAACTAAAGCGAAGGCAGGGACGGTTTCATATAAGGGACTAAAAAAACAGCAATGAAACAAACTCACTAACATCATAACTCTGGCACAAGACAGGATTAACTGCTCTGGAGATGAGGGAAAGCTCATGGACTGAATGCGCTGTGTGGCACCAGGAACATTTCCTACCGTTGTATTTGATGCTGTTGGCAAGGATCAGGTTCACATCATCCAGAAAGACCATTGCACTGAGCGGTTAAAGCGGTGTCAAAATGCCTTATTTCTATAGTGCGGATGCAGCCTTCTTGGGAAAGGGGCTGATGATGGGGAAAAGCACTGAGGAACTCTGCAGGTTTCAGCAGATGATTGATTGATTGATTGATTGATTGATTGATTGATTGATGTACTCATTTCACATCTAGCTACAGTGACATAACCAGTCTCCTCTCCAATTCCCCATTCCCTAATCCCCCACCACTCTAAGAAGGCATGGAGTATCTATTGTGTAGGGAAGCTGCAGTGAATGTATGCTAGGTCCAGGGGGCTTTGTTTGGTGCAGAGGGAGGAAGGGGATGCCAATCTCTGCATCGGCTAAAAGAAGGCATATGTCATCTGCGTATCTCACCAGCAGGATGCTGTTCTCTGTCTCTTTGAGTGCTGCTGGGTTTCTTGCCAAGCCAATCCTAACCCTGATCTCTTGTCTCAGGAACTTCATCTTGGCCTCCTTGTACACGGCTTTGGGGCCTCTCTTGCTTTAAGTGACCAAGTGCAGGACCACCAGGACCCCTGCCCACCTGATGGACGACACAGAGGCCAAGCGGAGGGAGTTGGGCTCCAACAGAAAGAAGCTGCCGAGTTACAACAACTCTTTGGTGAGTCAGTATCCTGTTTGCTTCATCTGTGTCACTGCTGGGCCAGGTTATGAAAGTTAGAAAATAAAATACTGTCTGAGTTTGGCAGAGACAGTCCTGGTTAATTCGCTGTCACCCCACTTTTTCAGGGGCTTTTAAAAATGTCCCGGTTGCTCTCTCCTTCTCCCACTTTCCCCTTTCTCAGCTCTCTTCAGTTTCTGAATGCAATTGAGTTTTCAGCCCATCAACTCAAAAGTGGGGAGAGAAGAGGAAAGAAGGAGACAGTATATGGCCCTTCCCAAGAGGCTGAAGCAAAAGCAAACTGATGTGCCCTTCCTAGATTGTGTGATCTTCCTCATAAACAACTTTGGCCATCTTCACTGCCTTCTGGGTTGTTTGTCCACATGTGTCTTGCTTTCCAATCTGTGAAATATTGGGGGCTATGGGAGAACATCTCTGAATCGAAATATGGGGTGGGCCCAGTGGCCCTCAAACCCAGAGTGCTCCCCAGAACTGTTATTAAAAATGATGTTTGCCTCTCAGATGTGGCAAGAAATGTCTAAATGCACCATAATTCTTTGGTGGCTAAATGTACTGTATATGTTTGTATAGTCAGTAGCCTAATCCATCATCAATATCCCAGCCATGGCTTAAATTATATTGTGTTTTATATTGTATATTATAATGAAAAGATTCAAGACAAACAGGATCTCAAAGGCAGTAGCTTTTTTGTTGCTGACAGCATTTAAAGTTTATTTCCTGGACTGAATTCTAAAGTGATCAAATAATATTTGGATGCACCATGT
The DNA here is from genome assembly GCA_016801065.1 of Sceloporus tristichus. Taxonomy (NCBI): domain Eukaryota; kingdom Metazoa; phylum Chordata; class Lepidosauria; order Squamata; family Phrynosomatidae; genus Sceloporus; species Sceloporus tristichus. The sequence goes on along the minus strand of JACSCI010000157.1, from coordinate 23,247 downwards.
GCTTTCCTCCCCTTTTGCTTAGTCACTCTGTGGATGAAGGCTATTTTCTGTTGCAGGTGACCTTTGCGGATGTGGCGATATATTTCACCGAGGACGAATGGAAACTGTTAACTAAGAAACAGAGACTTATGTACAGTTATGTGATGATGGAGAATTATGAGAACGTGGCCTCTGTGGGTAAGGAACCGAAATCCACTAGCATTATAGAATCATAGAGTTGGAATAGACCACAAGGGCCATCCAGTTCAATCCACTTCTGCCACGCAGGAATATACATTCCAAGCATTCCAACTTGTCAACATCCTTTTTGAATTGTGGAGCCCAGAACTCGACACAGGATTATTCCAAGTGAGGCCTGACCAAATCTGAATAGAATGGCATGATTATTTACCTTGATCTAGAAACTATATTCACATTGATGCAGCCTAGAATCACATTGGCCTTTTTAGCTGTCGCATCACACTGTTGGCCCATGTTGAACTTGTGGTCTACTAGGAGTCCTAGATCCCTTTCAAGGGTAGTTTAATTGTAATAGCATCATCCTGTAGAAAATTTGAATTTGTAGTTTAGTGAGGCACTATTGCTTTCCACTTTATAAGGATTCTAAATACCCCATTGTAAACTGCCTATTGTCAGAACCATCTTCTGTGGTTCATCCAGAATGATATTGTTAGTAGTTTAAATACTAGTAGTTTCAAGTAGTTGGTAAGGATAGTGGGGCCTAAAATGGCTTGGGGAAAGGAAGCAGTTGTGGAGGCTCTTAGCTGACTGGTTTGTGAGCTTTGGGTGGCAGACATGCCCCATGGGAGAGAGGCGTATGTGAAAGGTGGAAGAAGAAGGCAAGAGGTACCATGGCAGCCGGGCTGTTTAGGGGTGAAGGGGGAGGAAAGGGAGGAGTGTGAAGTTAGTTAATGACGGAGGGAAAAGGTTTTGACGCTTCAGAGACTGCTTAGACGTGTTAATGAACGCTTCTGCCTGAGTGTCTCAATAAACCTTTTGATGTGAGCAAAGGACTTTTTAATTCTGAATCTTAGTTCTGCCCCAAGATATCACACCAATTCTAGGATTTTGAGGGAAGACAGCATGGAGATTAATGCATTTCTCACCAAAACAGTAGCACATCTCTGAGTATGTTTCCTACCTTTTTTGGCCCTCTTCCAGCCTTTTGAGGTTCTGCTCCAATTCCCCAAAGGGATGCAATGGGATACTGAGGGGCAAAACATTATTCCTATTTTAAGGCAATAAAATGTGCGGTTGCCCCTGAGATCACCTGTGATGCCTCCCAATCCCCAACAGTAGCCCATCCCTGTCTTAGAGATGTCTAAAGGCTGTTTTAAGGCTGCTCCCTGGTGCTTGACCCTCACCAAAATTGGAGTCCAGGTCCCAGCCCCCTTGCTCTGCCTTTCCCAATGAGTTATTTGTATATTGATTATCCTGCCTTTCTCAACCAACGAGCCTCAAAGTGTCCCTTTTATGCATCACATAAATGGGTGTGTGTCTGTGATAGAAAGAAGGAGCAAATGTGAAAAACAAAAAGGCAGGAAAGAGATGGTGAAGGTGAAATACTGAAGCAGTGCAGATGGGCAAGAGGGAAGGGTAGAGAGCGGAGGGTGAAAGGGAAGGGGATCAGGCTTGGGGGGGGGCGGATGAAATGCACAGATATAGGATGGGGGAAACCTGACTGACTGAGAGATATCTAGGAGTCCAAGTAGACAACAAGTTGAACATGAGTCAACAGTGCAATGCAGCAAATAACAAGGCCAATGCAATTTTAGGTTGTATCAATAGAACAATAGTGTCTAGATCAAGGGAAATAATAGTGCCACTCTATTCTGCTTTGGTCAGGCCTCACCTGGAATACTGGGCACCACAATTTAAAAAGGATGTGGAGAAACTCGAGCATGTCCAAAGGATGGTGCAGGATTTGGAAACCATACCCTATGAGGAATGACTTAGGTAACTAGGAATGTTTAGCCTGGAGAAGAGAAGGTGGAGGTGATATGATAGACCTGTTTAAATATTTGAAGGAATGTCATTTTGAGGAGGGAGCAAGCTTGTTTTCTGCTGCTCCAGAGACTAGAAAATGGAACAGTGGATGCAAACTGCAGGAAAAGAGATTCCACCACAACATTAGGAGGAACTTCCTGACAGAAAGAGCTGTTTGACAGCGGAACAAACTCCCTTGAAGATTTTGGTGGAGTCTCCTTCCTTAGATGTCTTTAAACAGAGGTTGCATGGCCATCTGTCGGGGATGCTTTGATAACTGAATGGCAGAATGAGGTTGGACTGGATGGTCTTTGTAGTCCCAATTCTATGATTATAGGCCTCTGGGAGCCAGGAGGGGAAGGCAGGAGCAAAGCCAGGATCGCCTAGCTCTGTGCGGAGAGAAAGGGGCCTCTGTGGAGGGTCAGGAGAGGGGCCTTGGGGATTGGGAGGCAGCCACCAACCTGACAGATAATAATAATAATAATAGTAACAACAACAACAACAATAAGTTTATTTGTATTTACCCACCTCTCTCAATGGAGCGAGGCGGTATTAGAACCATAAAATAGCCACAAAACAACAATAGCATTCAATTTACACACAGTAAAACAAGAAGTCGCCTAAAACTCAATTCGGGACAAATAAAAACATTGTTAAAAATGCACAATTGTGATTAGAAGTGGGATTTTTCCTTAAGTTCTTTACCACAGGTTGGGTGAGTAAGCCTGCCAGAAGGGATCCGTCTTAAGTGCCTTCTTGAAAGCATCCAAGTTGGTGATAAGACCCATCTTCCCTGGCAAGTTGTTCCATAACTTGGTGGCCATGGCTATATACGCTCTGTGGGAAGTTGTTCTTAGCCTGACCTTTGGGTAATTAATACATTCTTCCCAGATGTTCTGAGAGTGTGGGGCGGATTGTGTAGGGAGAGGCGTTCCCTCAAGTAGCTCGGGCCCAAGCCATGTAGGGCCTTAAAGGTAATAACCAACACTTTATATTGCACCCGGAAGCTAATTGGCAGGATATGTAGAGATATTGGTGTTATATGGTCTGACCTAGATGTTCTGGTGACCAATCTGGTCACTAACTGAAGCTTCTGAACTTGGTACAAAAGTAGCCCCATGTAGAGCACTGAACTTAAGAACTGAACTTGGAATCAGGCCCTTGTTTTCATACACATTAAGGGTTCCATTTAGCAATTATGAGCAATGTCTATGAAGAGAGGAAATGTTTCTTTTCCAACCTGAGCTTGCTTAGCTCCATGGTTGATTCCAGAGGCCCTTTGTCACTCAAAATGCTGGAGTCTGGGGAGGACACCCACAAATGCTATGCTTTTAGGGGAATTTCATACTTAGCTTAAAGTACAGATTGAGGCAACAGCGACCTCGGGATTCATCCCAACTGTATGAGGCCCAGAAGCACACAGAACTCCAGAGGAATTTCAAATAGGTTTTTGTGTTTTATTTAGGGGAAAAGCAAAATACACGCATACACACAAATATACACATATAGGTGTTTACACACACACACACAAGAACTGGGTAAAAATGGTGGGAGTGGTGAATAGTGCAAGGCTTTGCTAATGGTAATACGTTGCCTAGATGGATCTTGATTCCAATTCCTGAGGGTCCAGAAAGGGGAGAGAAGTCAGTAACTCCAATGGCAAGTGGGGCTGGTGAGTGAAGTGAGGTCTTTAGCAATGTAAACCAACAGAGTGTCTGTTTGCAACTGGACTGACACTGAAGAACAGCCAGTTGGGGCTGATATTCATACTGAATTGGGGAAAGAATTGTCTGGAATTGAAATAAATGCAGTGGGTGCTTGGTGGAAATACATCAACCAAACAGGATTGTCACACCAGCTCTTAGGTCCTTCTTGGCTCTGAATTCTGGTCCTATTCACGAGGCAATGTATAGCACAGTCTAAAGGTGACACTCCCAGAGCTCAACAATAACATAGCAGAGTACAGGAGCAAATCTCCAGATATGCATTAAACACTTCCCACACTTAAACATAACTCACAGACACAGTTGATTTCCTCCAAGTCCTTGGAGGTTCTTTAGCTTGAGTTGCAATATAAATGAAATATTTACCAGTTTTCCTCTCTGACTTCCATCAACTTCACAATCTCTTGTGCACACAACTCCAACCGACATCAATCTGCATGTGACCTATATACTGTTTTGGTTGTGAGTCATCTCCTGGTACCACACAGCATGAAGCATCCTCTGCAGTTATGCCATGTGCTCTGACTCAACACTCTATGGCAGTCTCACAGGAAATGATGCCACTTTTCAATCAAAGTAATTTTACATATATTTAATAGAATATTTTTCAACTGTCTGACTATCTCCTTCCACTGATTTCCTTATGGCAGTTCCCCTTCAATCTCTTCTTTGGTGGCTTCTATGAGTAAGGATACAGTCATTATATGGATTTGGGGTATCCAGAACAGGGTGATGCTCAGGTCATTCACACCAACTTTATTAATTTAATCTCATATAGGGATGAGTGAACATGGGGCTGAATCGGGGGGTAACACATTCCTCTCTTAACACTGTGATTCTGTCTTGTCTGTCATTGCCCTCCTTTACAGAAGAACTTGTCAGTCATGAGAGAGTCCACACAAGAGAGAAGTCACATAAATGCCAGCATTGTAGAAATTGTTTTTCTTCAAAGTCACACCTAATGACACATCAGAGAGTCCACACTGGAGAGAAGCCATACAAATGCCAGCATTGTGGGAAATGTTTTTCTCAGACATCAAACCTAGAGACACATCAGAGGGTCCACACCGGAGAAAAGCCATACAAATGCCAGCATTGTGGGAAATGTTCTTCTTCAAAGGCAAACCTAGTGACACATCAGAGAGTCCACACAGGAGTGAAGCCATACAAATGCCAGCATTGTGAGAAATGTTTTTCATTGAAATCAAACCTAGTGACACATCAGAGAGTCCACACAGGAGAGAAGCCATACAAATGCCCGCATTGTGGGAAATATTTTTCTCAGACATCAAGCCTAGAGACACATCAGAGAATCCACACCGGAGAAAAGCCATACAAATGCCAGCATTGTGGGAAATGTTCTTCTTCAAAGGCAAACCTAGTGAGACATCAGAGAATCCACAAAGGAGTGAAGCCATACAAATGCCAGCGTTGTGGGAAATGTTTTCCTCGAAAGTCAAGCCTTGTGATACATCAGAGAGTCCACACAGGAGAGAAGCCATACCAATGCCAGCATTGTGGAAAATGTTTTTCTTCAAAGTCACACCTAATTACACATCAGAAAGCCCACACAGGAAAAAAGCCATACAAATGCCAGCATTGTGGGAAATGTTTTCTTCGGAAGTCAAGCCTAGTGAGACATCAGAGAGTCCACACAGGAGAGAAGCCATACAAATGCCAGCATTGTGGGAAACGTTTTTCTGATAAGTCAAACCGAGTGAGACATCAGAGTGTCCACACAGGAGAGAAGCCATACAAATGCCAGCATTGTGGAAAATGTTTTTCTTTGAAGTCAAATCTAGTGAGACATCAGAGAGTCCACACAGGAGAGAAGCCATACAAATGCCAGCATTGTGGGAAATGGTTTTGTTTGAAGTCACACCTAGTGACACATCAGAGAGTTTACACAGGAGAGAAGCCATACAAATGCCCGCATTGTGGGAAATGTTTTTCTCAGACATCAAGCCTAGTGACACATCGGAGAGTCCACACAGGAGAGAAGCCACACAAATCCCAGATATGAACTAACACTCTTTTTGTCAGTAAGGAATGCAAAAAAATATTTTCAATCCAGCAGTGCTAAGAAAAGGCTGTTGTGATTTTGTTTGTAATGTTTGTCTGTCATATGTCTGTTTATGTTTTTTTTAATTTAAAAATACTCTTTACATACATATATATACACTCATTTAGACTAAACACATAACACAAAGAAAGAAAAAAAGGAAAAAAAGTAGAAAAGGCGTCATCAATGATACATGTCATTCATAAGCTTATTTGATCTGCCCCTTCCCCACCCAATAAAAGAGAAAAGAGAAAACAAAGAAAGCAAAAAGAATAAATACTTATAGACAAACAAATCGACAAATCAAACCATACAAATAAAAGAATCTTCCAGTTTCAGATCCCTCCAATTGGTTTTATAATTCTTCTTTCTATATCTATACAGCTATGAATTTCTTATTTCATTCCTCGATTTAAATCAGCTTTCCTTACCGCACCTCTTGTTAAATTTCTCCTTTTCCATTACTGTTTGTCTGGTAGGTACTATGGTATCCACTGCTCATTTCTTTATCTTGTTTATTCTGTCATATCAAGTTCATCTAGGGAGTACCGTCTCTTCTTTTATTTCTCCTCAGGGGAGACTACCACTCTTCCCATCCTATCATTTCTTAACCTCAAGCTATACATATATATTGGAAAACTCCAAGTCATGACCAACGTTTCTTACAAAATTTGGATAGGGGTTTCCATATATCTTCATAGTTTTCTTCATATTTGACAGTATCCTTTAAACGTGTGGTGATCATATCCATCTCTACCACGTCCAGTGCTTTTATCAACCATTCCTCTACATCAATTTCTCCCTGGTTTTTCCAGTTTCTGGCGATTACTATTCTTGCAGTTGTGATTAAGTAGAGTACAGGCTTCAAATATTTTCTAACCTCTATGTCAGTGACAATGTTTAACAAATACGTTTAATTTCACATTTATATTATACATACTTTTTATACATTATATACCGCTTTCCAAAATTTTTGTATTACCGGACAAGACCACCACATGTGGTAAAAGGTTCCCCATTGCTTACCACACCTCCAACAATCTGTCTCTCCAGTTTTATACATTTTGGCAATTCTAACCGGGGGGAGATACCATCTGTGTAGCATCTTTATATAATTTTCTCGAATGTCAACACACACCGTGAATTCTAGATCTTTACCCCATGCTCTTTCCCAATCTTCTAATCTAATGATTCTGCCGATATTTTTTGTCCATTCAACCATACTAGGTTTGATAGTTTCTTCTTCAACATCTATTTTTAAACAAACTTTGTATAGCTTAGATATCATCCCCTTACTATCTTTATCTTCATTCATTATTATCATGTCCAATTCTGTTTTTTCCATTGTTATTCCATATTGTTTCATATTATCTTTAAATCTCCCTAAAAGCTGCCTATATGTAAACCAACCCATATCTATTCCCTCCTGTATCAATTGTTCCCTGCTTTTCATTTGTATCCTTCCATTCACATTTTCCACCAAATCTTTATATATCAACCATCCCCTGTCTATTAATTTACTTCTCTTCATGAAGGCTTCATGTCTGTTTATGTTTTAAAGTTATATTTTGTTAAGATTAGGTTTTAATTGCTAATAGTATAGTTAATTGCTTTGGGTTGTAAATTTGGCTGGGGATTGTGGGTCGTGGTATAGGTTAGGTAAATGGGGGGCTGGGATTTGTTGCAGCTGGTTAGAATAGTTATAAGAATGATAGCTATTGCAGTGTGTGGGATGTTGGTTTAAGAAAGTTGGGGGCAGGTCTTAACACAAAGGGCTAGTTTCTGGGAATGGCAAAGGGGGTCTTGTTACCTGTGGGGCATAGACTGTGGGAATTGGAGGTGGGGCTAGGTTTGGAAAGGGGTGATTTTTTTAGGTTTTTGGGTTTTAATGTATTGTTTGGATTGGAGTGGGCAGTTCTAGGCTTAAACACTGAATTTCTATGTGTTCTCAATAAAGTTCTTTGCTGTTTCAACACACTGGACTTTGATGCACAGAATTTCTGAATTTGCCCAAAACTGACCGTTTCTTCTCTGCTCAGTCCTCAGCTCCATTCCCAGCCATAAGAACAGCAGATACAAACATACAGGATACACAGAGAGAGCTTTATTTCCAAACTAGAGCCTTCCTTTTCTGCCTTTCCCTCCTGAGTCCAGCTCTGCACCTTGGGCTCCATTGCGGTTTCCTCAAAGAAAGAATGGAGGAAAGGAAGGGGAGGCTGCTGAACCTCTGGTACATACCTTCCTTTCCCGCAAAGACCACCAGCAGAATAAGCAGCAGCATCTAGGCCCTGGCAATCCCTGCGCATGCTGAGGAGGGGCCTTTGGGGACATCTATGCATGCACAGTCTCAGCCCCTGAAGCCATGGTTGCCCTCACAGTCTGTTCTTAGGGAGGGAGGGAAGTGGGGAGAGCCCTTGTTCATTCAGAGGAACGGCTGGAGGGTCTTCTGGGGGACCCTTGGGGGGTTATAGGAAGGAAGGAAGCCCCTCTTCTCCCCCCAAAGAAAGACAGGGGGCCTGCCAGGCCTCCTCTCCCTCTTTCCTTCCCTGCCCCCTTCTCAGGGGATTCATTGGGTCCCAGGTACTTGGGGGGTTATTATGAGAAGAGAAGGCATGGGGGACCCTTGGAGAGAGGCATGGCCATGGAGGGGAGGGGGATCCAAAGGTAAAAAGGGCTTTGAGGAGCCCCCTCCCTCCTGGAAAGTGGGGCAGAGGAGAGACCCTCCCTTCTGATGCCTCATTTGGGGAAGAGTATTGTGCCAAATAGAAAGTATCATACAGGATAGGGTTCAATAGCATTGGAAGCAACATTTTTGGGGGGAGGGGGAGAAGTTTTCTCTGGAGTCTTGGAGGAAGGGGGCTCTCGGGGGGGGGGAGAGCCAAAATCTAGGCCAAAGCCAAGAGGAGGGAGACAGAGGGCCTTCAAAACTCTGGCAATCCCCTGGCAACCTGGGAACTAGGCTTAGAGGCCAACAGGATCCGGATTAGGCACCCCCTCAAATACTTACCTTTTCCTTCACAACAATCCTGCAGAGGAGGACCAACAGAGAGACCCACAGCCCAATAAAGATCCCCCCCCCAGTTCTGGGACCATGCTGAAAGGGCCTTGGACCCCCTTGAACGAATGTAATAATAATAATAATAATTCTCAAAGGAATCAAAGCAGATTACAGCAATAAAATAACATACAATTTAAGAAATACAATTAAAATTCCAAAACCCCTAACCCTCCTCCCAATTATAAAAATATTAATCAACCCTTAAAAAGCTTTAAACAGCAAGAAAATTTAAAACATTCCAAACACAATACAGTTAAATTATTTTTGGGGGGCAAGAAGTGGGCTGATTTCTGAAGGTGAGAGGGGAGGGCAGGAACATACATCAATAACAATTTTCATAACAGTAAAGATGGCAAGGATAAGGGTCAGGGGGAGGGAGAGGCAAGTCAATAGATCTAATCTAGTCTGTAAAGAGATTCCTCTTAATAGCCTTCTTAAAGGTTTCCAAAGTGGCAATAGGACGGATCTCATCTGGCAGGTCGTTCCAGAGCAAACCAATACCTTGTATCTTACCCAGAAACTAATGGGCAGCCAGTGGCGGGATTTAAGAATCGATGTAATGTGGGCAGTTCTAGAAGAGCCCGTAACCAACCTGGCTGCCATATTCTGTACCAATTGAAGTTTCCGAACTTGGCCCAAGGGTAGCCCCATGTAGTGTGTGTTACAGAAGTTGAGCCGAGAGGTGACCAGCGCATGTACTACTGTTTCAAGGTCTCCCTGCTCCCTACCCCATGTCTCCGAATGATCTCACCTAAGAGCTTCAGATAAATGTTGAATAGCATTGGGGACATAATAGCACCTTGAGGGACACCCAACTTGAGCTCCCTCTTGGATGAACAACTGTCCCCAAGTGACAGCATCTGGAATCTGCCCGAAATGTAGGACCCGAACCACTGGAAAGCAGTGCCCCAATTCCCAGCTCTCCTAGGCGTTCCAGAAGGATACCGTGGTCACTGGTATTGAAGGCCGCTGAGAAGTCCAAGAGCACCAGCAGGGTCCCACTTCCCCTTTTCAAAGAGCTTTCGATGCTCAAACTGAGTTCATCGACTAAGGCGACCATGGACTCCGTAACCTGCCTTAAATCCGGTTTGAAATGGACTTAGAAAATCCGTTTCTTTGAAGACTGCTTGGAGTTGAATGGTGTCTGTCTTCTCGATTACCTTCCCTAAGAATGGTAAGAGCGAAACTGGCCTTTAATTGTTTCTGCCCAGGGGGTCAAGGGAAGGCTTTTTTAGAAGCGGTTTAACCACCACCTCTTTGAGGCAAGATGGAAGACAGCCTTCCCTGAAAGATGCATTAGTTATGTTTTTAGCAGCCTCTTGATGGTATCTTCCCCCTGGATGGCCCGCCATGATGGGCAAGGATCGAGAGAGCAAGTCGTCTTTTTCATACTCCCAAGGAGCTTGTCCACATCTTCTGTACTAAGTGACTCAAACTGATCCAGAATAACAGTATAGGCGGAGGCTCTGGATACCTCTCCTGTCGCCTCTTTCGTAAGGCTGGCATCCAAAACGGCTCTTATCTGAGAGATTTTGTCTGCAAAGTAGTTATTAAAAGCATCACAGCAGGCTTTTGTAGGATCTAATAAAGAGTTCTAATAAAGAGGGCCATTTGAGTCAAGTCCCTTACCACCCTGAATAGCTCTTAAGGACGAGACTTTGCAGACACAATAGATGCAGAGTAGAAGGACTTCTTAGCTGCATCTTATCAGGTATTAGTCGATATTTCTGCCAGCGGCATTCTAGCCGTTGTCCTGCCCTCTTCATTATTTTGAGATCTTAAGTATACTTAAGTATAAATAAAATAAAACAAAATTAAAAAATAAATAAAAGCATAGTGCTTTCAAGAGTATCCTCTTACATCTACGCAGATAACTTTAACGCTTATCAGATACAGTGGTACCTCGGGTTACGAAATTAATTCGTTCCGCGGCTAATTTCGTAACCCGAAAAACCTTCGTAACCCGAATTGCCATAGGCGCTAATGGAAAAAAAGCCGCGGCTCTGCCGCGGCTCCATTTAAAACAGCGCCGGGGTTTTTTCGTAACCCGAAAAAACCTTCGTAACCCGAAACAATAAATCCCTATGGGATTTATTCGTATCCCGAAAAATTCGTAACCTGGGTAATTCGTATCCCGGGGTACCACTGTATCTTTGTAATCTTAAGTCCCTCGTCTATTTACTTGCTCGACCAGTAACTGCGTAGTATTTCCTCTAGTTCCTCTCACAAGTTTGTTGTTCCAAATAATCCTGCACCGGATACCAATCCTCCCTAGATTTATCTAGCGAACCAGATCTGATCAGACAACTAAGTTTATCATTCTCCATTCAATCGTAGTGTTCCTCTTCCCAATCTGAAATCCCCGGTATCTCTGCCTCTTTCCATCTTCTCGCCTATACCAGTCTGACAGCAGAGATCCAATAAAACAAAATCCTTCCAAATTCATTTTCCATTTCTTTACTAAGTATTCCAAGTAGGAATATCTTAGGATGTTTTAGTACCTTTATTTGAAGGATCTCTGCCATAGCTGCCTGTATTTCCCCCAGAATTGTATGGCCTTCCAGCCGTTCCGCCAGATGTGTCTCATGGACCCTCTTCCTTCCCCACATTTCCAGCGTCTGTCGCTTGTGTCCTTATACATATGGGCTGGTCTGATGGGGGTCAGGTACCACCTGAACGGCATCTTAAAATATTGCTCCTTGAGATCCATAGAGAGCCTATGTTTGAGCCCTTTTGGCCAATTTCCCTACCATTCCTCTAGTAAAATGTTTTCCCTGCAGTCCTTCGCCCATTTTACCATACAGTCTTTAATAGTCTCTGATTCTGTGTCTAATTTAAGTAGTTCTTTATATAACCTGGAAATAATCTTATCTTCATTTCCCAGTAACATCTTTTCTGATTCTGTTTCTGATTCTAACCCAGATAGGCCTTCTGTCTTCTTCTCTAATCTTAACTTTTCAGAAGGTTGTCTATAAATATACCGCTGGTACCTGAGACCTTGTGATGCCCATCGTTCAGGGGATGTCATAATAAGGTCACCTCATTCGTCTTCTCTTAGTAATCTCTTATACGTTAGCCATCTTCCTTTCACAACCTCTTCTCTTTGATAAAACGCCTCATTGGTAGAGACCCATAATGGGATCTTCCTATTAATATGGTTTTTACATTTCTGCCAGACCCTAAACAATGTTCTTCTGACAAAGTGGTTCAGAAATTCTTTGTTTGTAAAACATATATGCATGCCAACCAAAGCAATCATCCACTCCTTCTAATTGTAAAAGATTTCTGTTTCTTAGAGTAATCCATTCCCGAAGCCATTGCAGACTAGCTGCATCAAAGTAGATTTTTAAACCTCCTCTTTGCATGTTATCATCTATTAGAGATTTAAATCTGATTCTAGGTCTTTTCCTGCCCAGATGGATTTTTTCAGGTCCTTCTGCCGTTCTAAAAATGGTTTGTCATTAAGAAGGATAGCATAGTCTGAAATGAAAATAGTAATTTAGGCAATATGTTCATTTTAACTGCCCTGATCCTATCCAAGAGGGACAGGTTGAGTTTAGCCCATCTATTGGGATCTTGGTTGATATCACCCCATATTTTCATGTAGCTGTTTTTAAAGAGGTCTCGGTTTTTAGAGGTGAACTCAACACCTAGATATTTGACCTTTTTTCTACTTTAAAGCCAGTCGCCTCTTGAAGATTTTCCTGATCATTCTTTTGTTAAATTCATTGGTAAAATTTTGGTCTTATCCCTTTTAATCCGGAAACCCGAATGCTGTCCATATTCCTTTAATTTATAAAGCAGGGGATTAACACTTTCTATTGGATCAGATAAGTATATCACCACGTCGTCCACGTATAGTTTAAGTTTGTACTCTTCCTGTTTTATTTTCAGGCCTTTGGTCTTCTTATCTTCTTTAATGCTAGGACTCAGAGTCTCTAAAGTGGCCATAAATAACAAAGGTAAGAGGGGTATCTCTCATTACAGGTAACGCCTTCACTTTCCCCCCATTAATAATAATTCTCGCTGCTTGTTTTCTATAGACTGCATCTATCCAGCTGATAAAGTTATCTCCTAGAACCATTTTTCTTAAGGCTTCCAGCATGAAGTTCCAATTAACTTCATCGAACGCCTTTTCAGCCTCAAGAAAAATCATAGCTGCTTTTTAATCTATTTTCTTCTCATAGAATTCTATAATATCTATTAAATTCCTCGTGTTGTTTCCTTTTTGGGAGGAAGCCCATTTGGTCTCCCTTTATGATATTTTGTAGGGTTTTTAAAATTCTTTCTGCTAAGACCATTGCAAAGATTTTATAATCGTTATTGGTTTATTAAGTTCGATCCTCTGTTCTTCATCAATCTTTACTATGTCTTGTCTGTCCAAAGATTCTTGTATCCTTTTCTGGGAATTATATTCTTCATTGTATAGATTTGTGAAATATTTATGTAAACATTCTTTCATATGTTTTTGGTTGGAATAAATCTCGTCCCCTTCTTTAACCCTTGAAAAGATCCGTTTCTCCTTTTCCTTTTTCAGTTTCCATGCTAAGCATTTTCCAGGTTTATTAGCATTCAAGAAGTGTTTCTGTTTGATGTATCTTAATTTTTTCTCCTGGTCTTCTATTAGCCATGTGGATATTTCCTTTTAAATCTTCTTAATCTGTTGTTGAATCATTTTGTTTTGGGGGTTTTCTTTAAGTAATTGTTCCTTATCCTTTAACTTTTCCCGTAGTTCTTTCCAATTCTTTCCTCTATTTTTTCCCCTTTCGTAAGATTGTTTCAAAGAGAAACCCCTCATTATCGCTTTTCTTGTGTCCCAGACGATCTCTGGGCTGACTCCTCCATTCAGATTTTCTTCAAAGAAGGATTTAAGTGGATTTTTTTGCTTTATCTAGAAGTTTTCCATCTTTTAACAAAGTCTCATCTAGTCTCCATATCAGTTCCTTAGGTTTATTCTTCAAAGACAATAAAATGGGATCGTGATCTGATAGGATTTTTGGTAGGGTTTCTCCTGCTTCCACCATTGGGCTAATAGTCGGGGAAGTCAGGAACATATCTATTCTCAGCCAGGATTGATGGGGGTTTGAAAAGAACGTAAATCCTTAGACAGACCATACTTGATTCTCCAGTATCTTCTAATGCCAAGGCTTATTTTAATTCAAATAAAGATTTTGGCAGTTTCCCTTGCTTTGAGTATATTTTGTTGTCTGCTTTTCTATCTATCTGGGGTCTATCACTCCATTCCAATCTCCCATCATTAAGGACCTATCGCACATACGATCTGCCATTTGTTTTTTCCATTTTCAAAAAAACCAGGCCTTTATTTTCTAAGGGTACATAAACTCCCACCATTAGGATCTTTTGGTCTTGTAAAAACTGGCCCATTGTGAAGTTAGGTTGATTCTCCTTGCCTGAAGTACTGAGATGGAAATAGTGTGACTTAAGGCTTGTGCTCCTTACCTGAAGGATTGAGACTGGCCCACTGTGATCTCAGGCTGATGCTCATTGCCTCCTGAAAACATGAGACAGGACTATTATGAGTTCAAGGTGGTGCTCTTTACCTGAACGATTGAGACTGGCCAATTACGATCTCAGGCTGATGCTCCTTTCGTGAATGATTGAGACGGGACTATTGTGACTTAGGTCTTGTGCTCCTTAACCGAAGGATTGACGCTGCCCCTTTGCATCCTCAGGCTGAAGCTCTTTCCCCAAAGGATTGAGAATGGCACATTTTGACTTCAAGTTGGTGCTCCTTTCCTGAAGGATTGAGACTGGCCCATTGTGATCTCAGGCTGATGCTCCTTTCCTGAAGGATTAAGATGGGACTATTGTGAATCCTGGCTGGTGTTTCTTTCCTGAAAGACTGGGACTGGTTCATTGGACCCTCAGCCTTATGCTCCTTTCCTGAAGGATTGAGACTGGCCCATCGCACTGATGCTCCATGCCTCAATTCTTTTTAGCTGCCGCATCACACTGTTGACTCATGTTCAACTTGTGGTCTACTTGGACTCCTAGATCCCTTTCACACGGAGTTTCATTCAGCCAGATGTTCCCCATCCTATATCTGTGCATTTCATTTTCCCGCCCTTAAGACAGTAACTTACATTTCTCCATTTCGAATTTCGTTTTGTTAGCTTTGGCCCAGCTTTCTAGTCTATTCAGGTTATCTTGAATCTTGATCCTGTCCTCTGTCTGGAGTATTAGCTACTAATCCTAATTTGGTGTCATCTGCAAATTCGATGCGTATGCCCCCAATTCTGTCCTCCTATTCATTGATAAAATGTTGAATAGAATTGGGCTCAAGAGAGGACCCCATTGGACACCCCATTGGTCTGTTTTCTCCAGGATGAAAAGGAGCCATTGCTGAGCACCGTTTGGGATCGGCCGGTCAACCAATTACAAATCCATGTAACGGTTACTTTGTCTAGATTGTTTCATGTTTTTCTTTTATATACTGTTTAATTTGGTTAACTGCTATTAAGGGACATAGCTATGAGATTATATGATATGAAACCTTTTAATAAATGAACAAGCATTTCAATCCTATATATACATATTATCAGAAAATGTTAGCCTTTTGGAGGCCAAAAGATTCCTCTCATTCCTCAGAGCAAGAAGCAACACTTCAGCTGCCTTCTAGAAGATAAAGCAAAAAGGCTTCCAAAAGAACTGAAGCCTTGGGCAAGTCTCACTCTCTCAGCCTCAGAGGATGGCCATGAGAAACCCACTCTGAAGGAACCTGCCAATAAAACCCCTTCAGAGACTCCCATAAGGTCACCATAAGACCTGGAAACAACTGGAAGGCAGACCCCAAGAACAACATTGGGAAATAGGTGCAAGCCTTGCCTTGGGAAAGTGTAATGACTGGGCTCCAGTCAATGGAGGTCTTCTTCAGGCAGTAAAGGGAGGTTTATGGAAATGCAGAATGACATCACTGCTACAGAAGGCTCTCTTGACCAATCAGAGAGGAAGATAAAGGCTCTTCTGGAAGCTTCCGTGAGAAGGAGATATAAGGCCTGAGAGACCAAGAGACAGTTGGGGGAATTGTGTCAGTTGGAGATCGAGAGAGAGAGAGTTAAAGAGCGGATCTTGGAAGTTAGTCTCAGAATTGGACGCTTAGGTTTATTTATTTGTTTTAATACCTTGTATGAATTGAACATTATATACAGTACTTACAAATATTGTACCTGCAAGATCCTTAATATCTTGTAGGACTTATATTTCAGTTATATTTTGTTATTTATAGTAAATACCTCCTTGGAGTATCTACTACTCAACGCTCCTTTTACATGTGTTTTGGCTCGGTTGATGCTTGGAAAGATCAGTAAAGAAGGAGAAATAAGGTTCCTTAACTGGTCCCAGTTTAGGTTAAGGGAAGTCCTCTTATAATTCACTGGATGGAGGCAGCGTGATTTAAGGAATTTAAGGGTCTGCTGGGCTAAGAGCCATAATGCCTAAATGTCTAACAATTTGTAAGACACTCTGATAGCCTTTTGTCTGAAGAGAAAACTATTATTATTATTATTATTATTATTATTATTATTATTATTACTACAGGGCCGCAGTTTGGCTGCTTGGACCACCGGAGATCATTACAGTGAGTCAGTTGGAAAAGCCCATCTCACTCCA
>JACSCI010000156.1:41332-53563 GCA_016801065.1 Sceloporus tristichus | reverse complement strand
CAATGCTGGCATTTGTATGGCTTCTCTCCTGTGTGGACTCTCTGATGTTTCACTAGGTCTGACTTCGAAGAAAAACCTTTCCCACACTGCTGGCATTTGTATGGCTTCTCTCCTGTGTGGACTCTCTGATGTGTCACTAGGTCTGACTTCCAAGTAAAACATTTCCCACAATGCTGGCATTTGTATGGCTTCTCTCCTGTGTGGACTCTCTGATGTTTTACTAGGTGTGCATTTGAAGAAAAACATTTTCCACAATGCTGGCATCTATGTGACTTCTTTCTTGTGTGGACTCTCTCATGAATGACAAATTCTTCTGTAAAGGAGGACAATGACAGACAAGACTGAATCTCAGTGTTAAGAGAAGAAAGTGTTACCCAAAGATTTAGCCCCACATTCACCCCTCCCTATTTGAGATTAAATTAATAGTTGGTGTGAGTGACCTGAGCATGACCGTGTTCTGGATGCCCCCAAATCCATATAATGATTGTATCCTTACTCATAGTTGAAGAATATTCCATTAAATATATGTAAAACTATTTTAATGGCAAAGTGGCATCCTTTCCTGTGTGACTGCCTGTGGTGGCTGGGTTCCCAGTCACCTGAGGACTTCTCATGAACTACAAAGGGTTAACCTGGGAGGAGACATGCTAATGAGAGATGACATCACATGCTAATGAGCAGCTACATCATAGCTGATGTAAGGCTCTCTTGGCCAATCAACAGTGCCAGAGTGGCAGTTTCAAAAAGATTCCGAGAGAGGGCTTTAAATACCCCTGTAAGACCAGTTGTCCGTTGTTCTCCATCTTGGCTGTGTTTGGAGAAACCAGAGGCTTGTCCTCTGAGCAGCCGGAGGACCGGCTCTGGAATGCAGGTAGAGTTGGCAAGGAGCCAACTCCCTGATTCCAAGAACTCCACAAAGACTACGAATCCCATCATTGTGGGAGTAGCTCAGGAACAGTGTTAGTCAGTACGTCTATGTTTTGTTATGTTTATCTAATAGCTTGCCTGAAATGAATATCTTTGTAACTGTATTTTCTGACCTGCAAGGCAAGGAGGCCTGGCATGAGTGATACCTTCCTATTCTATACTATTTCTTTAAAATAAACTTCTTTCATTTAAAAGCATCTGCTATCTCTTTGGCTCCTGTACACGTGCCTTATCTCGGTTACTGATTGCTGTGGATTAGCAAGAAAGAAAACTAGATCTCTCTCTCAAGCAAGTCTCAGTGTGTGCTTGGGAAATATAGTTCGTTGACAATTCACTGAGTGGTGACAGCAGAAAGTTCTTTTTTGTAAAGGGATCTCCCTGAGAGTAATAGCCACGCACAGGGCTTTGCTCCCAAGGAATCATCACACTGCCATAGAGTTTTGAGTCAGAGCACATGGCATGATGCAAGCTAACTGCAGAGGATGCTTCATGCTGTGTGGCACCAAGACATGACTCACAACCAATACAGTATACAGCTCACATGTGGATTGATGTGGGTTGGAGTTGTGTGTAGAAGAGATTATGAAGTGGATGGAAGCTAGAGAGGAGAGATAGTAAATATTTGTTTTATATTGCAACTCAAGATAAAGAACCTCCAAGGACTGTGAATTATTTTTAACTGTCGAAAGTGTTTAGTGCATTGCCAATGCCTATATCTGGAGATTTGCTTCTGTATTCTGCTATGTTGTTGTTGAGTTCTGGGAGTTTCGCTTCAGACTTGGCTTGTGAATGGGATCAGAATTCAGAGCTAAGAAGGAACTAAGAGCTGGTGTGACAATCCTGTTTGGCTGAAGTATTTCCATCAAGGAACCCATTTATTTCAGTTTCAGACAATTCTTTCCCCACCAGGAAACATCCCAAAGCAATTAAAACATCCTAAAGCAATTTTGAATGCTATGTTTCTGCCCCCAAGCAACAATTTCAGTATAATATCAACCCGAACTGGCTGTTCTTCAGTGTCAGTCACATGCTTACTATGTTGTGAACCGCTTTGATCTACAGGAAAGGTGGTATATAAATAAAGTTTTATTTATATATCTTTTTTATTTCAACAGTGTAATATACTCCCTTAGAGTTTGGTGTAGTCCACTTCTTTGGAGGTCTTTAAACATAGGCTGGATGGTGCTTGGAATGTGTGTTCCTGCATGGCAGAAGTGGGTTGAACTGGATGGCCCTTGTGGTCTGTTCCAACTCTATGAGTCTATAATGCAAATGGTCCTTACCCACAGAGGTCACATTCCCATAATTCTCCATCATTATATAATTGTACATAAGTCGCTGCTTCTTCGACAACAGTTTCCATTCGTCCTCAGTGAAATATATCGCCACATCCGCAAAGGTCACCTGAAACAGAAAATAGCCCTCATCCAGAGAGAGACTAAGCAAAAGGGGAGGAAAGCACATGGTGCATCCAAATATTATTTGATCTCTTTAGAATTCAGTCTAGGAAATAAACTTTAAATTCTGTTTGCAAGAAAATACTACTGCCTTTGAGATCCAGTTTGTCTTGAATCTTTTCAATATAATATGCAATATAATAAACAATATAATTTAGGCAATGGCTGGGATATTGATGATGGATTAGGATACTGACTATCCCGACACATACAGTACATTTAGCCACCAAAGAATTATGAATTCTTGCCACATTTGAGAGGCAAACGTCATTTTAAATCACAGTTCTGGGGAGCACTCTGGGCTTAAGGGCCACTGGGCCCACCCCATATTTAGATCCAGAGAAGTTCTCCCATAGCCCCCAACATATCGCAGATTGGAAAAGCACAACACTTGTGGACAAGCAACCCAGAAGGCAGGTAAGATGGCCAAAGTTGTTTATGGGGAAGATCAGACAAGCGAGGAAGGGCATAGCGGTTTGCTTCTGTTTCAGCCTCCTGGGAAGGGCCATATCCTGCCTCCTTCTTTCTTTTCCTCTCCCTACTTTTGAGTTGATGGGCTGCAGACTTAATTGCTCTCAGGAACTGAAGTGAGCTGAGAAGGAGGAAAGTGGGAGGAGGAGAGAGCAACCAGGACATTTTTAAAAGGTCCTGAAGAAGTGGGGTGACTGAGGATTAATCAGGACTGTCTCTGCCAAACTCTGACAGTATTTTATTTGCTTCCTTTCATAAATTGACCCGGCAGTGATCCAGATGAAGCTATTAGGATAGTGACTTACCGAAGGGTTGTTGTATCTCGGCAACCTCTTTCTGTTGGAGCCCAACTCCCTGCGCTTGGCCTCTGTGTCGGCCATCATATGGGCAGGGGTCCTGGTGGCCCTGCACTTGGTCACTTCCAGCAAGAGAGGCTCCAAAGCCGTATCCAAGTAGGCCAAGATGAAGTTCCTGATAAAAAGGACCATGGTTAGGATTGGCTTGGCAAGAAACCCTGCAGCACTCAAAGTCGCAGAGAACAGCATCCTGCTGGTGACATATGCAGGTGACATATGCCTCCTTTGGGCCAATGCAGAGGTGGGCATCCTCTTCCTCCCTCTGCACCAAACAAAGCCCCCTGGACCTAGCATACACTCACGGAAGCTCCCCTACACAACAGATGCTCCATGTCTTCTTAGAGTGCTGTGGGATTAGGGGATGGGGAATTGGAGAGGGCCCTGGTTATGTCCCCGTAGATAGATATGAAATGAGTGCCTCATAAATAAATAAATAAATAAATAAAGTGCTAAAACCTCCAGAGTTCCTCACTACTTTTCCTCCGCATCAGCCCCTTTCCTAAGAAGACTGCATCCACACTATAGAAATAAAGCAGTTTGACACCGCTTTAACTGCTCAGTGCTATGGGATCCTTTGGACACTTAGCCTTCTCTGCCAGAGAGCTCTGGTGCCACAACAAACTACAAATCTCAGGATTCTACAGAATGGAACCAGGAGAGTTAACACACTTTAGAACTGGATTATTTCTGCAGTGCAGATACAGCCTGATTGGTTGTAAATGGTTGTAAAAAGGCAAGAAGCACCCAAGTTGAATTTTTATACTGTTAAAAATGGTTTTGCTTTTTTTAATTATAAGCAGTATCTTTTTCTGTATAATCCTTATTCTTCTTCTTGTTTGTTTGTATGTTTGTTTGTTTCATTCTTGGTAATATGTTATTCTGGTCTGCCAGCTTCCTTCATGCTTGAAAATCTATTAATAAGGAAACTGGGGAGGCTTTTAAAACCTCCCAAACGAGCTACTTTTAGCCTTGTTTGGGGGAGTAGCCTCCTCTTAGAAGCCAAAGCCCAATGTTTGTGAAGAATAATAATAAGGATTGTATTAAAACTATCCTCCCATTTCGGATCCCTTTTAAAACCCATCTTCCCCAGAAGGAGCAGAGCTGTGTAAGAAAACCCTCTCAGAAAGGAGACACAACAGACACACAAAGAGAGACACATCCTTCCTTTTGGCCCAAAGAGCCTGGCCTCCTTCTGACTCTGGAGCCTCAGGAGAGAAAGAGAAGCCTCTGTTCAACTGAGGCCTGAGAGAAGGTCCTGGAACATTATTCCCCACAGTCACAAGCAGCACAAAATGGCCTCCAGAACACAAAATGGCTGCCTCTGCCTCAGTGCTTATCAGTTGGCAGTTTGAGGCCTTCTGGGAACCCAAAATGGAGGAGGAAAGGGCCCCAAACTCAGAAGGGACCCCAAACAGGATTTCCAAACCTTAACAACACCTAAAAGTTTTCCTGATGTGATGATATAGAGATTCCCTGAGATTATCTTTATAAAAAAAGTCTTTATAAATAAATAAATAAATAAATAAAATTTAATAATTATAATATTAATAATAACGAACAACCAACAAGTATTCCACCCAGGTGTTGCTTCTTCTTCATCATCATCTCTTTCTCCTTCTTCCTCTAAGCCTTCCTCCTTGGTCCTTTTCCTCCTCAGGCCCTTCCTCTAAGCCTTCCTCCTCAGCCTTTGGCCCTTCCTCTAAGCCTTCCTCCTCCTCCTCTTCCTCAGGCCCTTCCTCTAAGCATTCCCCTTCCTTCATGCCCTTCCTCCTCCTTCATGCTATCTCATATTCTCTTACATCCTGCGACCTATCCCATCATCCCCTGACTGCTCCTTCAGTCTGATCCTGGCTCCAGTGACCCCCTGAAACATATCCCATCATCCCCTGCCTGTTCCTTCAGTCTGATCCTGGCTCCAGTGACCCCCTGAAACCTATCCCATCATCCCCTGCCTCCTCCTTCAGTCTGATTTTGGTTCCAGTGACCCCCTGCAACCTTTCCCATCACCCCCTAATGGCTCCTTCATTCCGATCCTGGCTCCAGTAAACCCCTGAAACCTATCCCATCATCCCCTGACTGCTCCTTCAGTCTGATCATGGCTCCAGTGACCCCCTGCGACCTATCCCATCATCCCCTGATTGCTCCTTCAATCCCATCCTAGAGCATGATTCTGGCTGCAGTGACTTCTCCTTGAAGCTCTGAAGCCTCAGGGAGAGAAAGAGATACCTCTGTTCAATTGAGGCCTCAGCGAATGTTCTGGAACATTATTCCCCAAAAATCACAAGCAGCACAAAATGGCTGACAGAACACAAAATGGCTCCTGAAACACAAAACGGCTGCCGGAACACAAAACAGCTGATGGAACACAAAATGGCTGATGGAACACAAAATGGCTGCCAGAACACAAAATGGCTGCCGGAACACAAAACGGCTGATGGAACACAAAACGGCTGCCGGAACACAAAATGGCTGACAAAATGGCTGCTGGAAGACAAAACGGCAGCCGGAACACAAAATGACTGCTGGAAGACAAAACGGCAGCCGGAACACAAAATGGCTGCTGGAAGACAAAATGGCTGTCTGAACACAAAATGGCTGATGGAACACAAAATGGCTGCCAGAACACAAAACGGCTGCCGGAAGACAAAATGGCTGACAAAATGGCTGCTGAAACACAAAACAGCTGCCGGAACACAAAATGGCTGATGGAAGACAAAATGGCCGTCTGAACAAAAAATGGCTGATGGAACACAAAACGGCTGCCAGGACACAAAATGGCAGCCTCTGCCTCAGCGCTTGGCAGTTGACATTTGAGGCCTTCAGGGGAGAGAGACAGACGGAGGGGAAGAGTGGAAGGAGGTCCTGGAGGGAGGGGGCCTTCGGAGATATAGGGCTTTCCTGAGATATTCGGTGTTCACTTCCTAACAAAGGGGTTTCTGGCCTCATAAAGGATTTGGGGCAGTACCTGCTACCTGATATTCAGATAGAGCTTCCTCCGGCACAAACCTAGCTGGTCCCAGGTCTCTTGCCAATGGGACTTAAAGTGTATTTCCTAGACTGGATCTCCCAGCATCCACATGGCCAGAAAGTGGAGGGGTCCTGCCTTGCAATCCCTCTGAACTGAGGACTACAACTCCCATATCTTCTTGACCAGACACATGGGCAATATCTTTTTCTTTGTTACTTCCTTTCTTCCATTCTCCCTAGCTGTCTTGTGAGGTGTGATTAAGCCCTGTTAGTGGTGTTACTACTCTTGTTGTCATTCTGTGCCTCCAAATTGTTTCTGACTTATGGCATCCCTAAGGGAAGCCCTTTGCAGGCTTTCCTTAACAAAATTTGTCCAGAAGTGGTTTTGCAAGTGCCTCCCTCTGAGGCTGAGAGAGTGTGACTTGCTAAGGTCAGTGGGTTTCCATGGCCAAGAGCATATTCAAACCCTGGTTTCCAGGGTCATAGTCCAATGCTCCAGCCACTAAACCACGCTGTCTCTTTCTTGAGGCTTTGTCGTTTTTTGTGGTGTGGCTCCAAGTCATTGTCGTCTTCTGGGGAACCTCTCCTGGGGTTTTCTTGGCAAGAGTTGTTCAGAGGAGGTTTGCCATTGCCTTCCCTGAGGCTGAGAGAGTGTGGCTTCTTGCCCATGGGACCCAGCTGGTTTCATGGAGGAGTGGCCACTGTACCCTTGCCTCCAGAGTTGTAACTCAACACTCAAACCACTGAACCACACTGCCTCCCATTCCCATGTACAACCTGGGAAATGATTGCAGACTTTTTTCTGTTATTCATGCATGTCTTTAAGTCGTTTCCAACGTATAGCAGCCCTAAGGCAACCTTATCATGGGGTTTCATTGGCAGGTTTCTTCAGAGGGGTTGCCATTGCCATCCTCTGTGGCTGAGAGAGTGTGACTTGCCAAGGGTCACCTAAGTCGAAAACATACTGCAGCAATAATCCAATCTGAAATGGCTTTAACTGCCCTGGCTCAGTGCTAGGGAATTCTGGGAGATGTAGTTTTGTGAGGCATTGAACCTTCTCTGTCAGAGGGCTCTGGTGTCTCAATAAACTCCAGTTCCCAGGATTCCCTAGCACTGGGCCAGGGCAGTTAAAACGTTCTCAAACTGGACTATTGCTGCCGTGTGTTTTGGACCTTACTTGACCTCAAATTGTCCATAGCCTGCAATGCATCTCCTAATTCTGTTGGCAGTCCCTCCCTCCCAACACTTTCTCATTTTCCCCCAAAACCAGAACAAAGCTGGCAGATGGAAAGAGGTTTTAAAGCAGCATTTAAACCTGCCATATTTGTTTTTAAAAGACTAAATGTCCCAAATGCTATTATCAGTTTTGCAGCTATTATTACAGAAAGATGTAGAGTGCAAACTCCTCAAGTACCTTTATTTTCTGGAGTGAGATGGGCTTTTCCAGCTGACTCACTGTGATGATCTCCGGTGGTCCAAGCAGCCAAACCGCGGTCCTGTAATAATAATAATAATAATAATAATAATAATAATAATGATAATAATAATAATAATTGTATACCCCTCTCTTCAGCCAAAAGGCTACCAGAGTGGATTACAAATTGTTAATTAGACATTTAGACATTATGGCTCTTAGCCCAGCAGACCCTTAACTTCCTTAAATCGCGCTGCCATCATCCAGTGAATCATAAAAGGACTTCCCTTAGCCTACACTGGGACCAGTTAAGGAACCTTATTTCTACTTCTTTGCTGATCTTCCCAAGCATCAACTGAGCCAAGACGCGTGTAAAAGGAGCGTCGAGTAGTAGATATTCCAAGGAGGTATTTATTATAGATAACAAAATATAACTGAAATATAAGTAATATAGGATATTAAGAATCTTGCAGGTACAATATTTGTAAGTATATAATATTCAATTCATACAAGCTATTAAAGAAATAAATAAACCTAAGCGTCCAATTCTGAGACTAACTTCCAAGATCCGCTCTTTAACTCTCTCTCTCTCTATCTCCAACCGACACAATTCCCCCAACTGTCTCTTGGTCTCTCAGGCCTTATATCTCCTTCTCACGGAAGCTTCCAGAAGAACCTTTATCTTGCTCTCTGATTGGTCAAGAGAGCCTTCCGTAGCAGTGATGTCACTCTGCATTTGCATAAACCTCCCTTTTCTGCCTGAAGAAGACCTCCATTGACTGGAGCCCAGTCATTACACTTTCCCAAGGCAAGGCTTGCACCTATTTCCAATGTTGTTCTTGGGGTTTGCCTTCCAGTTGTTTCCAGGTCCTATGGTGACCTTATGGGAGTCTCTGAAGGGGTTTTCTTGGCAGGTTCCTTCAGAGTGGGTTTCCCATGGCCTTCCTCTGAGGCTGAGAGAGTGTGACTTGTCCAAGGCTTGAGTCCTTTTGGAAGCCTTTTGGCTTTACCTTCTAGAAAGCAGCTGAAGTGTTGCTTCTTGCTCTGAAGAATGAGAGGAACCTTCTGGCATCCAAAAGGCTAACATTCTCTGGAGTTATGTCTGATAATATGTATATATAGGATTGCAATACCTCTTCATTTATTAAAAGGTTTATAGTGCAGCCCATATCATAGAATCTCATAGATATGTCCCTTAATAGCAGTTAACCTTATTAAACAGTATATAAAACAAAAACATGAAACAAACTAGACAAGGTACCTGTTACATGGATTTGTAATTGGTTGACTGGCCAAACCCAAAGGATATTCAACAATGGCTCTTTTTTATCCTGGAGAGAAGTGACCATTGGGGTGTCCACTGGGGTTCTATCCAGGGCCCAGTGCTATTCAACATCTTTATCTATTACTTCGATGACAGGACTGGGGGCATATTTATCATATCAGAAGATGACACTAAATTAGGAGGAGTAGCTAATACCCCACAGGACAGGATCAAAATTCAAAACAATCTGAATGGATTAGAAAGCTTGGCCAAATGTGACAAAATGAAATTCAGCACAGAGAAATGTAAGGTACTGCACTTAGGGCGGAAGAATGAAATGCACAGATTTAGGATGGAGGACACCTGGATGAATGAAACTACAAGAGAAAGGGATCTGGGAGTCCAAGTAGACCACAAGTTGAACATGAGTCAACAGTGTGATGCAGCAGCTAAAAAGACCAATGCGGTTTCAGGCTACATCAATAAAAGTATAGTGTCTAGATCAAGGGAAGTAATAGTGCCACTCTATTCTGCTCTGGCCAGGCCCCACCTGGAATATTGTGTCCAGTTCTGGGACCACAATTTAAAAAGGACGTTGAGAAACTGGAGCATGTCCAAAGGAGTCCGAATGAAATGGTGAAGGATTTGGAAATCATGCCCTATGAGGAATGACTTAGGGAGCTGAGTATCTTTAGCCTGGAGAAGAGAAGGTTAAGAGGTGATATGATAGCCCTGTTTAAATATTTGAAGGGATGTCATAGTGAGGAGGGAGCAAGCTTGTTTTCTGCTGCTCCAGAGAACAGGACCTGGAACAAGGGATGCAAGCTCCAGGAAAAGAGATTCCAGTTCAACATTACAGTACAAGGTGTTGGTTATCACCTTTAAAGCCCTAAATGGCTTGGGTCCAAGCTATCTCAGGGACCGCCTCCTCCCGTACAATCCTCCCCGCGCTCTCCGGTCCTCTGGGAGGAACTTACTGCAGCCTCTAAAATCTAGGCTTGCGGCGACCTCCCAGAGGGCGTTCTCTGCTGTCGCCCCCAAACTCTGGAACGACCTGCCGGATGAGATCCGTCAGATAACATCATTAGACAGCTTTAAAAAAGTGGTCAAGACGGATCTCTTCCGGCAGGCCTTTCCAGATTAACCATCCCGGCCCAGGTTCCCTGATTCCCTCATTCCTCCCGTGGCCCCATCTTAGTGATGGTTGAGGATCAACAGAGGGATATCAGGGTTTTTAGTTTTAACTGCTGGTTTTATGCTTTGTATTGTGTTTTTAATATGTTATACTGTTTAATACTGTCTTAAAGGGGGGAGGGATAAAGTGTTTTTAATTGTCATATTTTATATTTTACTGTTGTTAACCGCCCGGATTGGTTTGCCAGAGGGCGGTATACAAATAAATATTATTATTATTATTATTATTATTATTATTATTATTATTACATTAGGAAGAACTTCCTGACAGTAAGGGCTGTTCGACAGTGGAACAAACTCCTTCCTTGGAGTGCAGTGGAGTCTCCTTCTTTGGAGGTCTTTAAACAGAGGCTGGATGGCCATCTGTCAAGGATGCTTTGATTGAGAGTTCCTGCATGGCAGAATGGGGTTGGACTGGATGGCCCTTGTGGTCTCTTCCAACTCTATGATTCTATGATTCTATAATTCTGAGAACACAATGGGATAGTCTCAATGCTTCAGGTATGGAGTACAAGTCTGAACTCACAATAGTCCCATCTCAATCCAGAAGGATTGAGGAAAGGAGCAACAGCCTAAAGTCCCGTCTCAGTCCTTCAGTCAAACAGAATCAGCCTGAAGTCACAATGGGCCAGTCTCAATCCTTCAGGCAAAGGTTATTTTTATTTCAGACCATCCCTATAATTTCAACAAACAAACCCTTTATTTTGCAAGGCAGAAAGCCCAGGATAAAAATGGGAGCACTCCAAAATTTGAAAGAAAAATGAGGAATAGGTCTTCCAAACTTGCAAACTTATTATAATGTAAGCGCATTTACATGGATTAAGGACTGGGTAAATTTAAGAGAAAAAAGACTACTAGTTTTAGAAAGAGATGGTCTGGAAAGAGGATGGCATGCATATTTCAGTTACTAAGGTGTCACAAACTATAAAAATTTCAATAAACATCTAATAAGAAAAGCATTATTTAAAAAATTGCCACAAAAATTATGTGTGTGTGTGTGTACACACACACACACACACACACAAAATAACAAGATGGAGTTCTGTACTTGAAGCCTTCCATAAAGAAGAGAAATGGAAGAAAGGGAAATGGATCACCTATAAAGATATTTTAATTAAAGATGGGGAAGATGAAAGGGTGAAAAGAATAAAAGAATGAAAGAAAGAAGGAATAGAATTATGCTGGTTAATGCACCACAAAATCAATGAAAGATTTAGAAAGGATATTAAGGTTGTAGGAACTGAAAAGGAAACAAATGAATTAGATAAAATTCTATCCCAAGGCAACAAAAAAGAAACGAGAAGCAAAATATATAACATACTCTTAGATACAGAATTGAAGAAAGAATCAGTTAATTATGGTAAAATGGATGCAGGATACAGGCTACCAAATGACACTAGAGAGTTGGGAGAAAATAGGGATGAAAAACCTAAAATTTACCAAAAGTGCCCTTTTAATAGACATTTATTATAGATTATTCTATAGATGGCACATATCTTCATCCAAACCAGCCAAGATTGGGGGAAGTAAGGACAGCGATGGCTGGAAATGCAAACAACCTAACACCAGATATGATCATATGTGGGGGGAGTGTACTGAAGCGACCCAATTTGGAAGGCGATACATGCTAAAATTCAGGACATTATGCAAAAGGATGTTGAATTTAATCCAAAATTATTTCTACTAAATATTACGGAAGACATAAAAAGCAAATTGAACCAAGAAGAGGAAGGCATCGTTTTGTACCTAGTCACCGCAGCTCCCTTGATAGATGCGAGACCCTTGAAGGAAAGAATTTCATGATTTTATCTATAATTGACAAAGAAACTAAAGTTATAAATGGGAAAATGGAACAACAATTCAGGAAGAAATGGGGAAAAGTAAATAAATTATGGAAATGAGAGTTTTAAGATTTAAGGCAAAGTATTACAGTAGATAAGATAAGCATCAAGCAATTAATTAAAGGAATTAATAATGTAGTGTATCTGTTGCCATATTGGATTAACTGCAGAACCATAGGCTATTAGAGGCAAAATATCAATGTATATAATTTGTTGTTGAGGAGCATCAGATTGAAGTCACAAGTGGACAGCCTCCATCCTTCAGGTAAGGAGCATCAGATTGAAGTCACAATAGGACAGACTCCATCCTTCAGGTAAGGAGCATCAGATTGAAGTCACA
>JACSCI010000156.1:17570-32302 GCA_016801065.1 Sceloporus tristichus | reverse complement strand
TTCTCTCCTGTGTGGACTCTCCGATGCATCTCTAGGATTGACTTCTGAGAAAAACATCTTCCGCAATGCTGGCATTTGTATGGCTTCTCTCCTGTGTGGACTCTCCAATGCATCATTAGGATTGACTTCCTAGAAAAACATCTCCCACAATGCTGGCATTTGTATGGCTTCTCTCCTGTGTGGACTCTCCGATGCATCTCTAGGATTGACTTCTGAGAAAAACATCTCCCGCAATGCTGGCATCTGTATGGCTTCTCTCCTGTGTGGAGTCTCTGATGTGTCACTAGGTATGACTTTGAAGAAAAACATTTCCCACATTGCTGGCATTTGTGTGGCTTCTCTCCTGTGTGGACTCTCTGATGTATCATTAGGATTGACTTCTGAGAAAAACATTTCCCACAATGCTGGCATTTGTATGGCTTCTCTCCTGTGTGGACTCTCTGATGTGTCACTAGGTTTGGCTTCTGAGAAAAACATTTCCCACAATGCTGGCATTTGTATGGCTTCTCTCCTGTGTGGACTCTCTGATGTCTCACTAGGTGTGCCTTTGAAGAAAAACATTTCCCACAATGCTGGCATCTATTTGACTTCTTTCTTCTGAGGACTCTCTCATGCCTGACAAATTCTTCTGTAAAGGAGGACAATGACAGACAAGACTGAATCTCAGTGTTAAGAGAGGAAAGTGTTATCCAAAGATTTAGCCCCACATTCACCCCTCCCTATTTGAGATTAAATTAATAAAGTTGGTGTGAGTGACCTGAGCATCACCCTGTTCTGGATGCCCCCAAATCCATATAATGATTGTATCCTTACTCATAGGAGCTACCAAAGAAGAGATTGAAGGGGAACTTCCATGAGGAAATCAGTGGAAGCAGACAGTCAGACAGTTGAAGAATATTCCATTAAATATATGTAAAACTATTTTAATTGAAACGTGGCATCATTTCCTGTGAGACTGCCATAGAGTGTTGAGTCAGAGCACAAGGCATGATGCAAGGTAACTGCAGAGGATGCTTCATGCTGTGTGGCACCAGGAGGTGACTCACAACCAATACAGGATACAGCTCACATGCGGAATGATGTGGGTTGGAGTTGTGTGTACAAGAGATTGTGAAGTGGATGGAAGCTAGAGAGGAGAGATAGTAAATATTTGTTTTATATTGCAACTCAAGATGAAGAACCTCCAAGGACTGTGAATAATTTTTAAGTGTCAAAAGTGTTTAGTGCATTGCCAATGCCTATATCTGGAGATTTGCTTCTGTACTCTGCTATCTTATTGTTGAGCTCTGGGAGTGTCGCCTTCAGACTGTGCTATACATTGGCTTGTGAATGGGACCAAAATTCAGAGCCAAGAAGGACCTAAGAGCCGATGGGACAATCCTGTTTGGCTGAAGTATTTCCACCAAGCACCCATTGCATTTATTTCAGTTTCAGACAATTCTTTCCCCACCCAGGAAACATCCCAAAGCAATTAAAACATCCTAAAGCAATTTTGAATGCTATGTTTCTGCCCCCAAGCAACAATTTCAGTATAAATATCAGCCCCAACTGGCTGTTCTTCAGTGCCAGTCAAATGCTTACTATGTTGTGAACCACTTTGTTCTACAGGAAAGGTGGTATATAAATAAAGTTTTATTTATATATCTTTTTTATTTCAACAGTGGAATATACTCCCTTAGAGTTTGGTGGAATCTTCTTCTTTGGAGGTCTTTGAACAGAGGTTGGAGGGTGCTTGGAATGTGTATTCCTGCATGGCAGAAGTGGGTTGAACTGGATGGCCCTTGTGGTCTGTTCCAACTCTATGAGTCTATAATGCAAATGGTTCCTTACCCACAGAGGTCACATTCCCATAATTCTCCATCATTATATAATTGTACATAAGTCGCTGCTTCTTCGACAACAGTTTCCATTCATCCTCAGTGAAATATATCGCCACATCCGCAAAGGTCACCTGAAACAGAAAATAGCCCTCATCCAGAGAGAGATTAAGCAAAAGGGGAGGAAAGCACATGGTGCATCCAAATATTATTTGATCTCTTTAGAATTCAGTCCAGGAAATAAACTTTAAATTCTGTTTGCAAGAAAAAAGCTACTGCCTTTGAGACCCAGTTTGTCTGGAATCTTTTCAATATAATATGCAATATAATAAACAGTATAATTTAGGCAATGGCTGGGATATTGATGATGGATTAGGATACTGACTATCCCGACACATACAGTACATTTAGCCACCAAAGAATTATGAATTCTTGCCACATTTGAGAGGCAAACGTCATTTTTAATCACAGTTCTGGGGAGCACTCTGGGCTTGAGGGCCACTGGGCCCACCCCATATTTAGATCCAGAGATGTTCTCCCATAGCCCCCAATATTTCATAGATGGGAAAAACAAGACACATGTGGACAAGCAACCCAGAAGGCAGGTAAGATGGCCAAAGTTGTTTATGAGGAACATCACACAAGCTAGGAAGATCACAGCAGTTTTCTTTTGCCTCAGCCTCCTGGGAAGGGCCACATCCAGTCTCCTTCTTTCCTTTCCTCTCCCTACTTTTGAGTTGATTATTATTATTATTAACCTTTATTTATGAAGCGCTGTAAATTTACACAGCGCTGTACATGCAATCTTTTTAGTTAGACGGTTCCCTGCCCTCGGGCTTATAATCTGGGCTGCAAACTCAATTGCACTCAGGAACTGAAGTGCATTGAGAAGGAGGAAAGTGGGAGGAGGAGAGAGCAACCGGGACATTTTTAAAAGCCCCTGAAAAAGTGGGGTGACAGAGGATTAACCAGGCCTGTCTCTGCCAAACTCAGACAGTATGTGATTTCCTTCCTTTCATAATTTGGCCCAGCAGTGACCCAGATGAAGCTAATAGGATAGTGACTCACCAAAGAGTTGTTGTACCTTGGCAGCCTCTTTCTATTGGAGCCCAACTCCCTTCGCTTGGCCTCTGTGTCGGCCATCACATGGGCAGGGATCCTGGTGGCCCTGCACTTGGTCACTTCCAGCAAGAGAGGCCCCAAAGCCGTGTACAAGGAGGCCGATGAAGTTCCTGAGAGAAGGGACCAGGGTTAGGATTGCCTTGGCAAGAAACCCAGCAGCACTCAAAGACACAGAGAAGAGCATCCTGCTGGTAACATACGCAGGTGACACATGCCTCCTTTGGACTGATGCAGAGGTGGGCATCCCCTTCCTCCCTCTGCACCAAACGAAGCCCCCTGGACCTAGCATAGATTCACTGCAGCTCCCCTACACAACAGATACTCCATGCCTTATTAAAGTGGTGGGGGATTAGGGCATGGGAAATTGGAGAGGGCCCTGGTTCTGTCCCCGTAGCTAGATGTGAAATGAGTGCTCCATAAATAAATAAATAAATAAATAAAGTGCTAAAACCTCCAGAGTTCCTCACTACTTTTCCTCAGCATCAGCCCCTTTCCCAAGAAGGCTGCATCCGCATTATAGAAATAAAGCACTTTGACACCGCTTTAACTGCTCAGTGCTATGGAATCCTTTGGACACTTAGCCTTCTCTGCCAGAGAGCTCTTATGCCACAACAAACTACAAATCTCAGGATTCTACAGAATGGAACCAGGAGAGTTAACACACTTTAGAACTGGATTATTTCTGCAGTGCAGATACAGCCTGCATTGGTTGTAAATGGTTTTTTAAAAAGGAAAGAAGCACCCAAGTTGAATTTTTATACTGTTAAAAATGGTTTTGCTTTTTTAATGTATAAGCAGTTTGTTTTTCTGTATAATCCTTATTCTTCTTCTTGTTTGTTTGTATGTTTGTTTGTTTCATTCTTGGTAATATGTTATTCTGGTCTGCCAGCTTCCTTCATGCTTGAAAATCTATTAATAAGGAAACTGGGGAGGCTTTTAAAACCTCCCAAAGGAGCTATTTTTGACCTTGTTTGGAGGATTAGCCTCCTCTTAGAAGCCAAAACTCAATGTTTGAGAAGAAGAAGACTAAGGCTTGTATTAAAACTATCCTCCCCATTTCTGTTCCCTTTTTAAATCCATGTTTCCCAGAAAGAGCAGAGCTGTGTAATAAGAAAACCCTCTCAGAAAAGACACACAGAGACACACTTCCTTCCTTTTGGCCCAAGGAGCCTGGCCTCCTTCTCTCTCTGGAGCCTCAGGAGAGAAAGAGAAGCCTCTGTTCAACTGAGGCCTCAGAGAAGGTTCTGGAAGATTATTACCCATAGTCACCAGCAGAACAAAATGGCCTCCAGAACACAAAATGGCCACCAAAACACAAAATGGCTGCCTCTGCCTGAGCACTTGGCAGTTGGCAGTTTGAGGCTTTCAGGGAACCAAAAATGGAGGAGGAAAGGGCCCCAAAGTCAGAAGGGACCCCAAACAGGATTTCCAAACCTTAACAACACCTAAAAACTTTCCCTGATGCTATAATATAGAGACTCACTGAGATACTCTTTATAAATAAGTCTTTATAAATAAATAAATAAATAAATAAATAAAATTTAATAATTATAATATTAATAATAAGCAACAACCAAAAAGTATTCCACCCAGGTGTTGCTGCTGCTGCTGCTGCTGCTTCTTCTTCTTCTTCTTCTTCTTCTTCTTCTTCTTCTCTTTCTCCTTCTTCCTCTAAGCCTTCCACCTCTTACTCCTCCTCCTCTTCCTCAGGCCCTTCCTCTAAGCATTTCCCTTCCTTCATGCCCTTCCTCCTCCTTCATGCCATCTCCTACTCTCTTCCATCCTGCGACCTATCCCATCATCCCCTGCCTGCTCCTTCAGTCTGATCCTGGGTCCAGTGACCCGCTGCAACCTTTCCCATCACCCCCTGATGGCTCCTTCAGTCCGATCCTGGCTCCAGTAAACGCCTGAAACCTATCCCATCATCCTCTGGCTGCTCCTTCAGTCCGATCCTGGCCCCAGTGACCCCCTTTGACCTATCCCATCATCCCCTGACTGCTCCTAGAGCCTGATCCTGGCTCCAGTGACCCCCTGCGACCTATCCCATCATCCCTTGACTTCTCCTTGAAGCTCTGAAGCCTCAGGAAGAGAAAGAGATACCTCTGTTCAATTGAGGCCTCAGCGAATGTTCTGAAACATTATTCCCCAAAGTCACAAGCAGCACAAAATGGCCAAGGCTGCTGGAACACAAAATGGCTGCTGGAACACAAAACGGCTGCCGGAACACAAAATGGCCACTGGTACACAAAACGGCTGCTAAAACACAAAATGGCCACCAGAACACAAAAGGGCCATTTGAACACAAAACGGCTGCTGGAACACAAAACAGCTGCCGGAACACAAAATGGCTGCCAGAACACAAAACAGCTGCCGGAACAAAAAATGGCTGCTGGAACACAAAACTGCTGCTGGAGCACAAAATGGCTGCCAGGACACAATATGGCTGCCAGAACACAAAATGGCAGCCTCTGCCTCAGCGCTTGGCAGTTGACATTTGAGGCATTCGGGGGAGAGAGAAAGACTGAGGGGAAGAGTGGAAAGAGGTCTTGGAGGGAGGGGGCCTTGGGAGATAGTGGACCTTCCTGAGATATTCGGTGTTCGCTTCCTAACAAAGGAGTTTCTGGCCTCATAAAGGATTTGGGGCAAAATGGATCTGAAAGGCAGTAGTAGCCTTGTCTCTTGCCAATGGGACTTAAAGTGTATTTCCTAGACTGGATCTCCCAGCATCCACATGGCCAGAAAGTGGAGGGGTCCTGCCCTGCAGTAAGACCCCTCCAATCCCTCTGAACTGAGGACTACAACTCCCATGTCTTCTTGACCAGACACACGGACAATATCTATTTCTTTGTTACTTCCTTCCTTCCATTCTCCCTATCTGTCTTGTGAGGTGTGATTAAGCCCTGTTAGTGGTGTTACTACTCTTGTTGTCATTCTGTGCCTCCAAATTGTTTCTGACTTATGGCAACCCTAAAGGAAGCCCTTTTCAGGCTTTTCTTGGCAAGATTTGTCCAGACATAGGTTTGCAAGTGCCTCCCTCTGAGGCTGAAAGAGCGTGACTTGCCTAAGGTCACTCAGTGGGTTTCCGTGGCCAAGAGGGCATTCGAACCCTGGTCTCCAGGGTCATAGTCCAATGCTCCAGCCACTGAACCACGCTGTCTCTTTCTTGAGGCTTTGTCGTTTTTTGTGGAGTGGCTCCAAATCATTGCTGACTTCTGGGGAGCCTCTCCTGGGGTTTCCTTGGCAAGAGTTGTTCAGAGGAGGTTTGCCATTGCCTTCCCTGAGGCTGAGAGAGTGAAACTTCTTGCCCAACGGCACCCAGTTGGTTTCATGGAGGAGTGGGCACTGGACTCTGGCCTCCAGAGTTGTAACCCAGCACTTAAACCACTGCACCACACTGCCTCTCATTCCCATGTACAACCTGGGAAATAATTGCAGACTTTTTTCTGTTATTCATGCATGTCTTTAAGTCGATTCCAACTTATGGCAACCCTAAGGCAACCTTATCATGGGGTTTCCTTGGCAGGTTTCTTCAGAGAGGGTTGCCATTGCCATCCTCTGAGGCTGAGAGAGTGTGACTTGGCAAGGGTCACCTAAGTCCAAAACACACTGCAGCAATAATCCAATCTGAGATTACATTAACTGTCCTGGCTCAGTGCTAGGGAATTTTGGGAAATGTAGTTTTATGAGACATTGAGCCTTGTCTGTCAGAGAGCTCTGGTGCCACAATAAACTCCCATTCCCAGGATTCCCTAGCGCTGGGCCAGGGCAGTTAAAGCGCTCTCAAACTGGAATATTGCTGCCATGTGTTTTGGACCTTTCTTGGCTGCAAACTGTCCATAGCCTGCAATGCATCTCCTAATTCTGTTGGCAGTCACTCCCTCCCAACACTTTCTCATTTCCCCCCAAAACCAGAGCAAAGCTGGCAGATGGAAAGAGCTTTTAAAGCAGCATTTAAATCTGACATATTTGTTTTTAAAAGACTAAATGTCCCAAATGCTATTATCATTTTCGTAGCTATTATTACAGAAAGACGTAGAGTGCAAACTCCTCAAGTACCTTTATTTTCTGGAGTGAGATGGGCTTTTCCAAGTGACTCACTGTGATGATCTCCGGTGGTCCAAGCAGCCAAACCGCGGCCCTGTAATAATAATAATAATAATAATAATAATAATAATAATAATAATAATAGTTTTATACCTCTCTCTTCAGCCAAAAGGCTATCAGAGTGGATTAGAAATTGTTAATTAGACATTTAGACATTATGTATCTTAGCACAGCAGACCCTTAACTTCCTTAAATCTCTCTGCCATCATCCAGTGAATTATAAAAGGGTTTCCCTTAACCTACACTGGGACCAGTTAAGGAACCTTATTTCTACTTCTTTACTGATCTTCCCAAGCATCGACTGAGCCAAAACACGTGTAAAAGGAGCGCTGAGTAGTAGATACTCCAAGGAGGTATTTATTATAGATAACAAATATTTATAAGTATATAATATTCAATTCATATAAGCTATTAAAATAATAAATAGACCTAAGCGTCTAATTCTGAGACTAACTTCCAAGATCCGCTCTTTAACTCTCTCTCTCTCTATCTCCAACCGACACAATTCCCCCAACTGTCTCTTGGTCTCTCAGGCCTTATATCTCCTTCTCACAGAAGCTTCCAGAAGAACCTTCATCTTGATCTCTGATTGGTCAAGAGAGCCTTCCGTAGCAGTGACGTCATTCTGTGTGGGATGTGGGAGGGACTGGGCTTCCAGCCAATGGCAGCCTCAGAGTGTCCTCAGGAGGACTTCTTCTGTTCCTAAAAGAGCATTGAACCCATGGCTTTGAGACAGGGCTGCTCCTCCATTTTGATGCAGTGAGGCTCCTGGTTTTGGAGCCATC
This sequence comes from Sceloporus tristichus, assembly GCA_016801065.1. Classification (NCBI taxonomy): domain Eukaryota; kingdom Metazoa; phylum Chordata; class Lepidosauria; order Squamata; family Phrynosomatidae; genus Sceloporus; species Sceloporus tristichus. Next base: position 24,474 of record JACSCI010000156.1, on the reverse strand, counting down.
ATGAAAGGAAGCCATTCCTAATGATTAAATATGTGGTTTTCCTATTTCTTTTGCCATGGAAGGGAAGAGGGACTTGTTGTGTTCTCTGCCTTTTGTGGTAAAGGAACTTGACCATACATTCTGGAAATCAAATACATAAATGATAGAAATTGTATGATTGGGAGAGGCTGCCCTAGACTTATATCAGTTTATTAAAGCAGATTGTCAGGACCTTCATGGAAAACCTTTCATGTGCTAAAAAAAGTCTCCCATCACACAAGAAATCTAGATGACAGGAACAAAGATTGTGGCCTTGTCTTTTCCTCCTCACACCTTTCTTGAAGATCCAGGGAGCTAAGGAAAAGAGAAGGGAGGATATCCCAGTATGTCCCACTCTATTGCTATCCTGAAGTGATCAAATCATATTTGGGATCCACCATGTGCTTCCCTCCTGAATCACTCTCTGGATGAGGGCTATTTTCTATTGCAGATCACCTTTGGAGATGTCGCAGTGTTCTTCACAGAAGAGGAAAGGCCATTCTTGAGTCTGAAGCAGAAATTTCTATACAGGATTTGGAGACCATGCCCTATGAGGAAGGACTTAGGGAACTAGGGATGTTTAGCCTGGAGAAGAGAAGGTTAAGAGGTGGTATGACAGCTCTATTTAAATTTTTAAGGGATGTCATATTAAGGATGGAACAAGATTGCTTTCTGCTGCTCCAGGAACTATGGATGCAAAGTGCAGGAAAAACGATTCCAGCTCAACATTAGGAGAAACTTCCTGACAGAAAGGGCTGTTTGACACTGGAACAAACTCCCTCGGAGATTTTGGTGGAGTCTCCTTCCTTGGAGGTCTTTAAGCAGAGGCTGGATGGCCATCTGTCAGGGATGCTTTGATTGAGAGTTCCTGCATGGCAGAAGGGGGTTGGACTGGATGGCCCTTGGGGTCTCTTCCAACTCTATGAGTTGTAATTCATTTTGGTTGCATCTACACTGCAGAAATAGTCCACCTTTTTAATGCGGATTTTCATAATAATTTTATAAGAAATTCATTGTTTAGGGCATGGGTTAAAGTTAAAAGGCAATTTTATAAACAAATGTCACTCTGGGTCTCGGTCCAGGAGGCTTTCTACAAGAGAACGAAAGGAGAGGGACAAATATGGTTAACCTATAAGGATTTGTTAATAGTAGAGGGGAACTGTTTTGCTTTAAACTCTAATAAGGAACTAGAAAAAAAGAATTAATAAGAACTGGTTTCTGTACAGACAGATTAATTAAAAGTATAGATTGGATAAAAAAGAGTGGGAGTTTACAGATAGTAAAAATGAATTAGACAATATAATTTTTGACAATAAGAAAGGACATATCTCCAAATATTACAGATTTCGGGACCTGGAACAGGAAAGTATAAAAAACTGCATGATAAAATGGGCAAAAGATATAGGAGAGGTAATAGAAATTGAATTATGAGAGAAATCATGGCGGGATACAAATTCATTTACAAGATGTCAGAACTATATAGAGAATTATATAAAAATGATGCACCGATGGTATTTGTCACCAGATAGATTAAACAAAATGTATAAAAACGGAAATGTTAATTGTTGGAAGTGTTGCAAAAAAAGAGGAACTTTCTATCATTTATGGTGGGAATGTACAAAAGCAAAAGAATATTGGGTTAAAATTCACTCATTAATATCAGAAATAATAGGAATAAATCTTCCATTTAATCCTCTATTATTTATGCTTAATATGACAGGTGTTTTAAGTAAAGAAATAGAGAAAAAATATGGACGTATAATATTGTATATGGTTACAGTGGCCAGAATGGCCTACTATGCGACTTATTGGAAACAGGAAAAGACCCCAGCAACAGAAGGATGGTTGAACAAGGTAGAAGAGGCAATGAGGATGGACATACTTACGGCATCTTTAAAGGATCTGAATAAAGAAAAGGTTGAAAGGGAATGAGAATGTCTAAAAAAATATAAGGAAAGAATCATTTGATAATTTGGTTAATAGATAGGAAATGAAAATTAATATTATTAGAGCATACAGAAGTTATACATGGATAATATAAGGGAAAAATGCATATACTTTGGGGAAGCCATTGAGTAAGAGAAATTAAATAATATATGTTTTTGTTTTATGTTAATTGTGTATTGTTTTTGTTGGTTATTGTAAGGTAGGGTTACACCAAGCATAACCATTTACAGTATATGTTTTTAAGGTGTATATATGACTATATGTTTATATGTGTATATGTGTATATAATTACAAATAAAAGTATTTAAACAGCAGAAAAGAAAAGAAATAAAAAAGAAATAGTCCACCTTTAACTGCCATGGCTCTCAGTGATATGGAATTCTGGGATTTGTAATTGTGTGACTGTACAGAGGCCTTCCAGGGGGAAAATCACTGTCTGCTTAATAGACTATAGCAGTGTGTTCCTAAACTTGTTCCCAGGATTACAGCTCCGCCGTTTACTGACCAGTAAAGTCCAAACCACTTGGAAGACCAGAGTTTGTGAAACACTGGCCACTAGTGATTGGAGAAACCCATATTTTTCTTCTCGGTCAGTGAAACCTTGAGGAGAATATTTTTAAAAAATATTCTTTCCACAAATGCCCTTTTCTTCCAAAAGGTGATTTCTTCTCTCCCTTTCAGCAGCCAGCGAAATATTTTTCACAGATTTCTCTGAATGACAATAAAAGACAAGGCGAATAATTACGCTAATTACTTTGCATTTCAAACTCAATTACCATCTCAAAAGGAAGTTTGGCAGAGGTTTAAACAACATTTCTATGCTTAAAAACCCCTGAAGGCATACACACAAAAGGGGGAAAAAGCACTGTCTCAACAAATAAACTGTGATTGAAGCCCCAACAAGAAATGGTAGAGTTGAGGGGACCCTCAAGGACCATCCAGTCCAACTCCCTTCTGCTATGAAGGAATACATAGGAATACATGGCATACTAGAGGACATGTATTATTATTATTATTATTATTATTATTATTATTATTATTATTATTATTAACCTTTATTTATAAAGCACTGCAAATTTACACAGTTCAGTACATACAATCTTTTTAATCGGACGGTTCCCTGCCCTCAGGCTTACAATCTAACAAGACACAACACAAAAGGAGAAGGGAGTAGTGGTGAGGAAGGGGCCTCTCTAGTAGCATGTCCTAGAGGACATGTAGTCTGACCCCTGTTCAACATCAGGATGGCACTGGAAGATGGGACAAACTGAGGGTTTTCTTGGCATAAAGAGGAGTTTTGCCATGGGATGCCCCTCAAGCTGAGACAGTGTGACCCACCAGGGACGTAGCCAGGATTTTGGGAAGGAGGGGTCAAGACTAAGTGCCACCATTTTGAGAGGCTAAGAGCCCCCCCAAGACACAAAAAGAGGGTCGAGCGTTTACCCTCGACACCTCGATGGCACCACTTTAACTTCCGTTATGGCTTTGTGCTATGGAATCTTGGGATCTGTAGTTTTGAGGACCTGTTGAGTCATCTGCCAGGTGCCACAACAAACTACAAATCCCAGCATTTCACAACATGGAGCCAAGGGCAGTTAAAGTGGCCAAACTGGATTATTTTTTCAGTGCAGATGCAAACTGAGTCCTTCCTCTGAAGGTGTTTAGATCAGATAAATTCAGCTCGATAAAGCAAAGTGCAGCTGCACAAACAATGAGCGGCAGCCACTCTGTTCATGCTCAGAGGCACTCTGCTCGTTCTTTGAGGCACTGTATTCCAACTTCTGAGCTGAGCTAAGAACCAGGCTGCATCCACACAACATTTCATTCCCACTTCCAAGAGGGATTTTTAATTTTAAGACACACACACACACACACACACTTTTTAATTCCAAGACCTACCTACCTACCTACCTATCTATCTATCTACCATAATTTTTAATTCCAAGCCATTATACATTCCTTTCTTTTTATATTAAACAAACCCCTTTAAGAGAATCCTATTTTGGGAGAAAGGCAGGGTATAAAATCAATCAATAAAAATTATAGTGCAATAGTCCATCAGTGCATGGCTTGCATTATAAGACTTTATAACTTTAAAACGTTATACATTTAAAAACAATTAAAATCACAGTAGGCTCAGAGTGCTATAGAATCATGGAATCATAGAGTTGGAAGAGACCCCTAGAATGGCCCTGATCCAGTCCAACCCCATTCTGCCATGCAGGAACTCCCAGTCAAAGCATCCCCAACAAATTATGTAATGGAGGTGTCCATCTACATTGTAGAAAGATGTACTATAGATTAATGCTATGGAAAAACACCACCTTGAGTCCGTATATTGGGAGAAAGGCGGGCTATAAGAAAATAACAACAACAACAACAACATCTGGGTATTGTAGTTTTGTGAGACATTTACCCTTCTTTGTCAGAGAGTTCTGGTGGCACAACATACTACAAATCCCAGGATTTTCCATAGCTTTAAAGTATTGTTGAACTGGATTACTTCTGCAATGTGCAGCCTTATTAGACTGCAGTTCCCATCAGTCTGTGGTGCTGCTGGATGATGGGGCCTGCAGTCTAGCAAGCATTGCCTGGAGCAGGGCCATAGGACTCCACAGCCCTGATTCATCATCTTAGATTGATTCCATATATTAATTAATCATAAAATCATAGAGTCAGAAGAGACCCCAAGAAGGGCCCTGATCCAGTCCAACCCCCTTCTGCCGTGCAGGAACTTTCCATCAAAGCACCCCCACTGACATGCTGAAAAAGGGCCAGCTAACTGTATTTTATTCTATTTGTTTTTTAAAAAAGAGAAAAAATAAGGCTGGAAGGAAGCCTCTTGCCTTTCTGCATCACAGACCCACCTCTTTTTTGTTGTTGCAAAAATCCAGAAATGACTATTTTTGAAAACCTGAGTCCATTCTCAGGAGAAATGTCCAAAACCCCAAACTGACCCTGAGAGCATCTGGTCTGACCCCAACTCAAGGACACCTGGGAATCCTGAAGGTTTAGAGAAATTACTGAATTATTGAATTATACAAGGAATAGTGGTCTCAGGGTTTTGCTGAAGCTCAGTGTACAGAAGCACAACATTATTTTTAAAATATTGTGCATTAAATTACCTTCAGTCTATGTCTATGAGATGCATATGAGACATACATGGATCCCATCTCCCATTATATCCCATTAGACATACTGTATAAAAATATACCAAACTCTGAAAAACTCCAAAATATATCTAGTCCTCATCATTTTGGATAAGGGGTATTATTATTATTACTATTGCATGATCTTAGCATCACCATGGAAAAGGTGCAGAGAGAGTTGGTCATGTCCTGCCTCTGAGGCTGAGAGAATGTGACCCTCACAAAAGAGAATGTGGGGAAATGAGGATCTGCTGAACTTTTCCCCTGCCATTCGCTTCTCCTTTTGTCTCTTGTCCCTTTAGATTGCAAGCCTGAGGGCAGGGAAATATCTAGTAATTTGTAAGCTGCTCTGATAGCCTTTTGGCTGAAGAAGAGCTGGGCATAAATTATTATTATTATTTGACATCCCTCTTTGACATCCCCACCTCCTTCTTCTCTTTTGTGAGAATTTGAATGGCAGAGCATGATGTAAAGTGGAGAAGGCTCCCTCTTTTTGTTCTGTGAGTGAGAAAAGATGAGGGGTAAATCACACTAACAAAGGAAATAGCCCCTGGTAAAAGCCAGGATGAATGGTAGCTTTTCTTACGCAAAATACCCAAACCCTGGAGGTCGAATTTGTCAGCTCAAAGTCTCTCTCTTCCCTTCATTTTGATATTATTAAAAATAATATTCTTACTCATTGATCGAGAACTGCTCAGAATTTCTTCTCTCTAAAATGTTATCGAAATTGTCGAATTAGGCATATTTCTCCTAATTTTCGAATTTTGGAGAATATTCTTTACATCCCTAGCTGGGAGCTCAGTTGAGGACTGAGAAGAGAAGGAAGTGTGTTTTGTGGAAATACAGAACTTCTGTGCATCAAAGAGTCCAACGTGTTGAAACAACAAATAACTTTATTGAGAAGACATAGTCAGAAATCCAGCATTTAAGCCAGAACTGCCCTCCCCAAGACAAAGAAAACATTGAAACCCCAAAACTTAAAATCCCACCCTCTTCCAAACCTAGCCCCCACCTCCAATTCCCAGAGACTATGCCCCACAGTTAACCCTTTGGCAGTCTCAGAAACTAGCTCCTTTCTGTTAATGCCAGCCGACAACTTTCTCCAACCAACATCCAACACACTGCAAATGCTATCATTCCCACAACTATTCTAGCCAGCTGCAACACATCCCATCCCCCCATCTAGGTAACCTATACCATAAATCATAATCCCCAGCCAAGTTTATAATCCAAAGCAGTTACCTATATTACAGTGCACGCGCGTCATATGCGGCTTTCAGTATATGGTGAAAGCTATGCAGGGGCGCAAGGGTGTGTGTGTCCCATTTGGATGATGGGGGTGGGGGCGCGGGCCCATGGCACACGGCTGCTGCTGCACCACCGAATGCACGAGTCCCGTTAACTTGAATAGGACTTGAGCATGTGCGGCATTTGGCTTACGTGGGGGGGACCGGAACGGATTCCCCGTGTAAGCCATGGGCAGAATGTAAAGGTAATTAAAACCTAAACTTAACAAAATAAAACTTTGAAACATTAACAGACATATGCACAGATAAACCACAGACATTTGGACAGACACACCTTACATACAAAATCATAAGGGCCTTTTCATCACTAGACTGAAAATATATTGTCTGTAATCCTTCTTGGAAAAAAAATTAGTTCACTGCTGGAATTTGCTTGGCTTCTCTCCTGTGTGGACTCTCTGATGTTTCTCTAGGTGTGACTTCCTGGAAAAACATTTCCCACAATGCTGGCATTTGTATGGCTTTTCTCCTGTGTGGACTCTC